>JAHWFP010045765.1:22356-62431 GCA_023313725.1 Lithobius niger | reverse complement strand
TATTGATTCCGGATCGGCTTGTCGTTGAAGATCTTTTTTTATTTTATGGATATAGTTGAGTTTTTGATGCGCGTTCGTCACTGAAAATAATTGAAGGTAGATTAGACCACAAACCTTCGTTCTTCTTTGTTCATGTCTATCTTTATTATGGGTGAAACCAAACGTGATGACACTGGCACGATCAAATTTGGATTAACGGACTAGTAAGGGTAATAAGGGGAATAAGGGATAATAATGCAAGGTAAGGGATAATAAGGTAATAAAAGTAATAGTAATAAAGGTAATAATAAGGGTAATAAGGGTAGTAAAGGTGAGAGTGAGTAATACAAATATTGCAGAAAAAAAGTAAATAAATCATACAGCAGCACGTAAAATTCCGTTTTTTACATCCTACAATCAATAAAACAACAAATATAAATAACTATGTAGGCTAATAAGTGGTAATGATTGTCAAGACACGCCTGGTTTCTGTTGCTCAGCTAGGCATGGCTTCCACTTTGTGCTATTATTTAGTATCTCACAGTTTTAATGATTTGTTTCGAAGATGCTTTACATGTTGGTTTGTTGGCATTTATGCTTTAGCAATTTGTGCACTATGCCACTAGTTTTGTATTATTTAAGAATGACCTGCGAATCATGGATTATTATGTTTCAATCAGTTGCTTTACAGCAGTGCTACAGACATTAAGCACAACAGCGATAGGAAAAAAACATTACGTATTTTAATTTTGAAAGATTATGGAATTAAAAAATCATGAGCCCAGTTTCGAAACCTTTCCAGCTCGTTTGGCATGCTAAAACAAGCAGTGAAATAGGATGGCTGATTTTTTGCTGTAACTTATTTCCTATTGTGTTTTCCAGAAATAACCTTATGACTTGGATATTGAGCTGGTGATTACGAATACAAAATAATACAGCAGACGATTCGTTCAGTAGAAAGATTGCTCTAGTCTTGACAGAAAATGTATCCCAATCATAGCACTAACAACAAGGTTTGTCATTGTGAAATGTAACGTTAGTGTGAAATCTTATAAGCATACAGCACTTCTTGATAGCAACGCTACTATAATAAACATGAGGTTTTATGTCAGCAATAAGCATTGTGAGCTCGTTCTAAAATTATCATACATGATGTCATGGTAGGCCTTGTCATCAAATCACAACACCATTCACCGACAAGGTCGTCTGCTCTGTAACGTATTCTGCACTCAACATGTAACTTCATCTTCGTCCAACAGTGTATTCTGGCTTTCATCAACTATGTACATGTCGAAATTGTTATGATCACATTACTGTACAGTTCTTGACAACCAATTATAATTATGCCTGCATGCCAGCCTCCTCAAATAATTCATACCTGCACGCATAAGCCGACAACATCATTTATTTTGGCCATTATATTATTAGCTAGCCGGACTCGTGAATGCTGCACGGTGGATTGACTTTCCTACCTTAGCAGCTCCCGGTTTTTCATCTTCGCAGAAAGCAAATCGCGTTTGCAATATTTCACTGTTTGGCTAATCATTTAGCTTTATTCATCCACAGAACGATCTGGTGTGAGAGACCACGTGACTTTGACCTGATCTCCACGTATTGATATGTGAATATTTCATGTGATGTAATTGTTAATGGGACTTTTACACATCCCCGGAAGAGTCGTTAACTTGGCACAATTCTTCCATGTTTGGCCAAGGGGTCAACGTTAACGAGACTATTATGCCGAGTTTTTGGCACAGCCCCGGAAAAATCGCATACTGAATGCTTTAAAATCCAGTTACAGAAAAAGCCGGCATTCAGTAAGCAAGTAAAGTAAGCTCCAAGGGGTGGTACAATAGCAGGTATCTTAATTACAATACAAACAACGACCACAGCAAAGAAATACCAGTTTACTCAAATTTAATAACCCAAATTTTCGTTAAAAAAATTGCGCATAACTTTATCAAGGGCAAAGAAAAATCACAGGTTTAGGGACAACTTACATGCTGACATGCGTTACAACATAAGTGCCAAGATGAAACACAACAATAAAAGATCTCAAGTTTTACAAGTTTTAAACTCTGCTTGCGTATCTGCATTAGTTTTCCCTCCTCCCAAGTTCTGATGAAAAATTGTCAGAAGTTGGATGCTTTGTTTCTTGTTGCAGCAAAGAGCTAATCTTGGTGACGAAACTAGACCTATTTTTTTCTGGGTCCGATAACCCTTGCTGTAAGTCTTCTAAGTGCTGCTTAAAGGGTTTACCGAGCGTTAACCACTCCTGGTCATATGCCCGAAGCCCTAAGGCCCTATGTCTGCAACGTAGTGCTGCTTACGTTTAAGTGCAACAACGATTGGTTGCAACAATTCAATGTTTTGGGTATGGTAATAAGTGGTTTATTCCTAATAAATTTCTAGGTAAGTAACATGTCGGCTGCAATTACTTTCCTGCTTGAATATAAAATAAACGATATGCTCTTGAATCAGTGTCATAACCCACGAGAATGCAGGCAATACCTTTAGGATATAGCTTGGTTAGATTTTTCGAATGCTTTTAGTGAAATACAGAGAAGGCCAACTGATTTAAAATATTTAACTGTTGGCTTAAAATGGGTTCCAAACCATAATTGCCTGGGAAACATAGTTTTGTTTCTTGTGTTGGTGCAACGATTCCTGACATATACCGCTGTATTGACCATTTCATTCCAAAAATATAGGGGTAGTTTTGTTTCCAAAAGTTCAAGTTGCACGTGCGACATTATTGACAAATTCATTCTCACCATGGTCTCATTCGAACTAGGAGAACACGGGGGGAGACTTGACGCTTCTACCCCATGAGATCATGTACTCGCACATTTGCACATTCTTGCTCAATACCATGACCAATTTGAAAGATTTTTATCTTGCTTGCAAACAGTTTCAGCTCCTGACTTTTCGAAGTAATCTTTGAAGTGTTTAAACATTCATCGTTGCTTTTCAAAATGCGACATTTACATAATTATCTTGAATACCATCAATGAATGAGGGAAAATATGTGTTTCCAGCCATTGCCGTCATTGGAAACGGGTTAAACGATATCCGAGTATACGATCTCTACCTGTTCACTCGCTTGAGTTTTATTGATTATTGTAAACGGCTTTCTTTTAGAGGTTACTTCGAGACAACCACTACAGTCGAATTTTTGGGCCTTGCCCCTTGAGAACTAAAGCCTCTTAGTGCACGACTTTCAGCTATCTTTTTCAACGATAATGGCGCAATATGCATAAAACATTTATACATCAACCAGGTATTTCCAGGTAAGCTACTTGGATTAGTTACCGTATTAAGTTTTACATTATTGACTTGAGTATTGATGGACTCCTGGCCTAACTTTTCAGCACTGCCTTACGTTTCCGCTAGCTGAACTTGATATAGCAATATTAGAGCTTTGACTGAATGTGTCAACTTGTTGACTAATTGATTCTCTCACGATTGAGACGTTTGTTAGGTGAGGAATTGTCAGAGTAAACATAAAAAATAGTCCATATACGTAATGTACCCTGAAAACTCGAGTGGCAGATTGCTAATGGAGAAATGGACAGTAACGGCCATCAAAAATTCATCTCTGACTGCAAATATATCAAAATGTATATTTGTAATGGCTTCACCAAGAGAAGAAAATCTACTTTAAACTCAGGAATATATAGGGCGTTCTGTAAAGTCAATTTGATCTGATTTATATCAAGTTTTACATCCCCTGATTTGCCCGTCTGCAATATGTTATTTCCAATAGCACATTTTAATGATTCTGTTTTTACTTCATAACTGCCAGCAAACAAATTTCTATTTGAAATACAGTGCCTTGCAGAAGCAGAATCTATTATTAATGCCTGTCTTAGGTCCCAAACATTATAGGATGCTAGGACTTTTATTTCGGCATATTTCGCGTATGTAAAGACAACTCATTGTAGCCTTACTTCCAGTAGATAAATTCTTGGCTCTCCTTCTGGCCTCGCCAAGGTCTATGACCTCGAAAGTTTCCACGATTTCTTTGAGGTCCTTACAAACTGGATTTATGGCCGATGCTGCCACACCAGTTACAGGAGGTTCATGTTGCTCCCCGTGGTGTCCAGACTGGTTTTGCTAGGTATGCATGACTGTCTGTAATAGTTTAATCGTTAGAAAAAATTTGATTCTTATTTTCATACATTATTAGTAATGTTCAACATTCGCTATTTTCAGCTTTTTCTTCTTTTTTAAGAGGAACTACATAGCTAGTTATTTTATTATCATACGACGATGGCGATCCTAATATAATGTAGCATGCATTCTCTTCGTCATCAAGATTTCGACCTGTGTGGTCGATTAGTTGAAATATGGTTCCACGTTTACGTAAGTATTCAACAATACTCACAGCATTTGATTTTTTGTATCGTGAAATTCCTTGCATAATGCTAAGTAGTTTAGCACTCCTTTAATTAGTCCCAAATACTTGCAGCAGTCAGGAAATGTGTTGGGATTTGAATTACTTTTGTGTTAACAGACAGGATTATAAGACCCATTGAATTTTTTGTTAGAAAGTTCCCAGCTAGATAAAAGATCTGGCTTAGGTTTTCCTGTCATTAATGGACCCCTTGAACCACGATGATACATTAGTGATTCAACTCTTCCTGCCCAGGAATTATAATTTCAACTGTCTTGCAATTCCATATGTTGTCTATTGGTAGCTAGCATTATAGTCTCAGCCATTTTAAAGTGGAAAATCACACTTTCTTCTAGGTCTTATTTCTTATAATCTTGCTTTACATTAATAACAACATTAACCCCATTAAAATTCTTCCTTCGAAATATTGTCATATTAATATCTTCACTGTTGAAATGCTGTTTTAATGTTCACCTGGAATTCTTATTTTCTTAAATCCATTAATATACCTGCCTGTTAGAGTCTAGTAATCCAAGAAATTGCTTCGCAAGTTGGCCTTCCGTCTCATCATTCTTCTTCTTGATGAATGGGCGAAGAAATTAAAAAAAAATTTCTTGCCTAATTTTACAACTTGCAGAAAAACGCTGACAACGTAATACTGAAGAAAAAATTCAACTCTCTGCTACCAATTGTTATAAGGGTTACACGTGTGAATCGTCTTGGCAAAATTAACCGTGTTGGAAGACAAGATAAAAATAAACTTAGTGATTTTATTCCCATTAGAAACATCAAAGTTACATTTAAGGTTTATGATTAGAAATTCAAATTACATAGTTACAAAAAGCTAAAGCCCTCCTTCTTGGTAATCTGTCAATAAAGAAGTGACACGTTGGTAAAGAAGCCCATTCCAGTCAACGTTAAATTCGCTGTGGGACTGGTGGTCAAAACGGCAACTACCGATCCATGTACTTAAATATTTTACCCCTTCATTGGACCGGATTGGTAGGCGGGCCTCCTATTTTTTAAATGACGAAGTATTAGTTTGTATTCAAAATGCAATGGATCTTGGGGTTGGTCTGACATCAAACTTGAAGTTCTCTTCTCATTGTAGTGCAATTACAGCCAGGGCGAAGCTTGTTAGCAACATGATCTGGCGCTGCTTCTTATCTGGTGATCGTTCTACTTTAATTAGTGCCTTTGCGGTGTACGTAAGGCCAATTGTTGAATATGCGAGTGAAGTCTGGTCTCCACATCTGATTAAGGATATTACTTTTTTTGGTCTTCCTGGTCTTAAACTAATACCCTACAAACAGCGACTGACCATGGTGGGTTTTGAATCAATTGAACTGAGATGTCTCAAAGCGACCTTTCCTTGACTTTCGCAATACTACACGGTTTTGTCGACTTCGACGCAGACAAGTTGTGCAGGAGACAAGTTATGTTTCAAAGTATTAAGTTTCTCAGTTATTGAATACGAGTCGTCTATTTCTTTCAGCAACTTCAAAGAACGAGCATAAAAATCAGTAAATGACTCACCAGCATGCTGTTTAGTTTGGCGAAGCTGGTCCATCAACCTCATATTTTTTGTTTTGGGATGAAAAGTTTTTCGAAACTCACTAACAAATTGTTCATAAGTGACAAATGGGCCTTTGGCACGATGCCATTTAGCAGCTTCACTCTTTAAGGTGAAGGGGACACACAAAGTTAGTAATTCATTCTCAGTATAAAATCTTGTTTGTCTAATTTGCTCTAAATCGTCTAAGTATTTAATTGCAGATGACTCGGCTTCAATACCAGAAAATTCGGGAAGTTCGATTGGCTTAAATCTTATTCCAGGCAATCCAGATGGCTGTCTAACAGGATTATTAATCATTCTCACATCCGAACTAACAGGAACAGAATTAGCTGCAAAAGGTTCTGACTGGGCTAAACGAGGTAAGTTAGATTCAACAACTTTTGGATCAAAATAATGTGCATCAAAATTATCTCTATTTGCCTCGTTTACAATATTAGGACCAGTAGAAGAGCTTGGCATCTGAAAATGCTCACGATCAGAATATGGAACATACAAAGGGTTTACAACATAATTAGGTACGTTTCGTCTAAACGAATTGGCCATCAATCCTATTTTTTCATTTGCCTGTTTTTCAAGTCGCATTTGCAACATCATTTGTTTTAGCTTTTCTACTTCGTCAGTTAACGTTTGTATATGCAACAACCCAGCTGAGCTAATTGAAGACCTGGACCGCGGGGGTGAGTCAAACAACAACAACTGATCAACCACAGAATCAGTACCAGCATGCAATTTAATATTAGAGCTACATAAAGGTATGGTACGCCTAGGAGGTGAGCCCTCAAATTCCCAGTCATGAACTTGTGCACCACTAATTAAATTAGTAAAATCTAACCCAGAATTCGGCATACAATCAACGATTTTTGGGACAGTTTTAGCACGTTCACAAACAAGTTCACGACTGTGACTATTTAATGGCTCAGACAAAAAGGTACTCACACTAGTTGCAACGCTTCTTGCATCACAAATGGACTGGATACAAACGTCAGGCTCTGTAGGCAAAACCGATGCGTTGATTTGCAGCTGATCAAGGGAAATCACAGGCGGCGGCTCTTCAAAGCTGATTAGATCTTCACATTCGGTCACTTGGGCAGGGGCAGACACGTACAAAGCCGGTGTGGTCGGATGAGGACGGCTCAACTGCACTGGGGCTGAAGTTCTGGCACGACGATGAATAGGGCGTCCAGCAACAAAACCGGCATTGGCAAGATCAAAGGTCTCCACAGTTGGGGGAACCAAACGGAGGTGCTGGAGCTGAGACGGTGCACAGGTGATGTTCGGTATCTGGGTCGTCCCGGACGAAGATGAATATCCCTCTGGCGTTACAGTGGACCTGGTGAACATCTGTGGGGCGTCAGACGACGAATGGAATACGCCCAAACTGCCGTTCGACTCCAACTGGACAGCAGAGATCAAATCTTGGGATGAAATTTGGTGGAACATCTCCCAATCTTGCCTTGACAGGGGGGTATCGGTTGGCAGACCCCTAGATTGATTTAGTTGAGCAGCATACGACCTCAAACGTTCCCTTGTCGGCCTCAAAGGATATCCGGACATTTTCGAGTTTTCAGAACCAAAAGATGAGGGGGCGGGGGGGGGGTAATTTTTCCTAATTTAAACCGCAAAACGAAGCTCTACCACGGATGCATTAATATTTTAGAATACCGCATTTAGTTTGGCCGAATGCACCACAATGTATTGACGGGTGTTCAGTGGTAGTTGATGTTATGGCTTGGCATGTAAAAATGACGCTGGTTATTTGGTTCCATTGGGTTTTTATTATGGTGGAGGTTGCAATTTTATGCTCGCCCGACTTATACACGGAATAACCCTTGCGGTTTTACATTGGCGGTTGGCTGGACTTAAAGGTTAGGGAAAAGTATTGGTGGTAAATACATAGACTTACATATGTTGCAGAATAATTTAGGTATAAAAGATCGAAATATTTGGTGGTCCAAAAGGCGTATAAACCAAGATTTCACTCCTACATGTTGCAGTTTGGAGGAATTGGAATGGAATGAATATAATACCAATGGTAACCATGCATGACAAACAAAGCATGACACCATGACTACAATGCACGTCATGGCATGCATGCGCACATTGGCCTATAATAATACAATCTGGACTTGACTCGAACTTCTTGGGAGCTCCTCTGTAAAGACATCCGCCACAGGCCCAGGAACAGTCCACCACTCCATACCGGCGCCGAGCTGGGGCCGATGACCTTAGTCTTCAATCAATGGCGTCCGCCTGGTCTACCCACAAACGTCCGGCGCATCAGCACAGGATGGTGGCAGCTCAAACGCCAGCAACGGCTGCCGATACATTAGGTCAGAGGAAAGAGCCACACAAGGGGCCACTAATTGAAACTTAGTGTTGAGGACGTAAAATTGTTCTTCTCTAATCGTGTCATCAGACCATGGAATAACTTGCCATCCGAGTTAGTGGGATCGTCGAGCCTTAAAAACTTTAGGGCTGGGCTGAAAAACGTCAACGTTACCAAATTTCTTAGATGTTTTTTTTTTATATTGTATAATTCCATATGACCCTGCGCTCTTATATGTGTTTGTTTCTTTCCTTTTGGGGACAGGTGTTAGCGGATGATTAACTCATCCCTTCCAGTTTTTTTTTTTTTCCTTTTGCCGACTTTCGACAATAAATTTTCTTATTTTTATAAGTGACGCTTCATGGCTGAAACCTCTTGTTTTGTAGTCGGTGGTTGCTAAGCAAACCTCTTTCCCAAGTTCCTTGGAAACGTTATCCTATCTTCCGAATCGTAAAGAATAGGGAAGTCCTTCACTGAACGTGTGTGGTGGAGACAGATTTCCTTCCTGACTGTGTTTGTCACGTCGTCACATATAGTGATGCCACATCTGTAAACACATATATTCGTTACTTCTGGACATCCCAACACAGTCCCACTTGAATTCATCTTTATTTATTTTTAATGCAAAAATAAATTTACGCTCTTTTATAATTTTGTTCCGGTATAATCCTTTCCCACCCGTAATCGATATGATACGGTACAAAATATCTGTTTTTTTTTTTATTATTATAACTATCAGTGAGCAAATTGTGCTGGGACCAAATCGTCGCGGTCCAAGTGTGATAACAGTAGGCTATGCATGG
This sequence comes from Lithobius niger, assembly GCA_023313725.1. Taxonomy (NCBI): domain Eukaryota; kingdom Metazoa; phylum Arthropoda; class Chilopoda; order Lithobiomorpha; family Lithobiidae; genus Lithobius; species Lithobius niger. Next base: position 53,351 of record JAHWFP010045765.1, on the reverse strand, counting down.
GCTAAACTGGCCAAATCGTTCTGTGCTAAGTCCAGGCATCCTTGGCTATATGTGTGGTTGGATACACCCCCCCCCCCTCCAGCCTATAGCCCCGATTTCAGCACAGGCTCTCTGACTTTTTGTGACCATGCTCTCGAACTTCTTCACTATTCTTTGAATGGTGCACAACACTGTTCAAAAATTTACATTTTACGTAGACATATATAGACAAATATACAAACACCACTTGTGTTTAGCAATATAAAGGTTTTGCTGCAACCTCCCCCGCCCCGGGGGATAGCACTTCCGGTAAGGACCAACCCCAGCGTATGGATTAAATCAATATAACTACACGGCTCTGTAATTACTCACAAATTTTAAGCTGTACGCATGACGCAACACACTTCATGAATTTCGGAGGAGTTTACAACACGAGGAGGGTGTAAAACAAGATGTCTCCCGAATCAAACAAGGAAACTTCAGAAAGTTTATTTAATGGCACACTGATTTAAATAAACGTATAATGCTAGCAATGCATTCCATGGTGATGCCTGGTATGGAAGCGATATATTCGTCGTGCCGTAATTCCTTTCGCTCCTGGGACCACGAGCCATAAACATAAATTAGTCTGGGCCTAAGAGTGCAATCTAGAAAGTCCTTTCACGCGGTTATGGCCCCAACAAGGCCATATTTGGATCATGGGATTACAGCCACGTTCGAACAATATCATTAGCCACGTAATCTCAATTACAGAACCGCTTACGTTCCTCGATCCGATACAGCCCGGATAATTAGGATGAGCCAAGCGCGAAAGTGAAACGCTGAAGAGCCGGACACTGCAGGCCATGAATAGAAACGCTTTAGCCAGCCACACCACCCGTTCGCTTCGTGTGGCCGAGCACGAGAATATATATTATCGTGCCCACCTAACCCGAACGTTCAAATACCATAGAACTTGCTGTATGCAATCTCCTAGAAGTGGCTTGTGCGGCAGACAATTTCTATGCCATCAACTCATCACTAAAGCGGGATTCCACACTATGTGACGTGTTCCAGAAGCTTATCGTGATTGAACTGTGCGAGATGTCATATTGGTTCAAGCCTAATCTCAAACTGCTTTATGTCGGTTACTTTCGAGCTGAATTAAGTTCAACACAAATTACCACTTTGGAGAAATAATTTTGGAAAAATTTCAAAAAATTTGTATACTCCTTTCATTTTTAACGAATTACCTAGAGAGTCGTCACAATATTGCGTCGTTTGTAAACTTAAAACAAAAAATAAAACCTACTTACTAAATAATGGACCAAATGATAAATAAGTAAATAAATAAATCAGGTAGCCTACAAAAAAAAAAGTTATTTTTTAATTTTTTTAATTTATTCGCTGTTGTGATTTTTGTTATTCAGAAAATTGACAGGAGGAGGAGGCGGAGGCGGTCAAAGGAGTCAAAGGATTTAACGAGCGTTAACCACTCCTGGTCATCTGCCCGAAGCCCTAAGGCCCTATGTCTGCAACAGCCAGATTCCCAGGCGGTCACCCTGGGCGGAGGCGGAGGCGGTGGAGCGGCTAATAATGTCAAAATGTTACAATGCTGCAACATGTAACAATAGGGTAACAATAGGAGTTACTCGAGGCGAGGCGCACAATATCGGATTATAGCTCACTCGAACAAGATGCAACAATGGTTGGGTGCCAGGAAACTAACATTGTCGTTGTTTGAGCTAGCTAGATCGTTGTAGAGAACCAAAATTAAATGGTCTTGATTTTTCCTTAAATCTTCAAGTTTTAAACCGTAGGCTGCGAAGTCTTAAATTTTGAGGCCTACGGCCTAAAATTGGGCGGCCGACATGACTGAGTGACTTATTTACTTTTTCAATGCGGGCTTCGGGAAGCAAGTTGAATTGTTTCGGCGATTGTTGCCACGATACTGAAACAATCCAGAATCAACTACTCATCGAGATGACGCATGCTAAATCCAGAAATACGCTAATGTGTTGCCATTAAATAATAATCATGGGACAAACCTTCGGCGGAACCTAAACATAAGTATCCATTTTTAATGTTCCGTTTTTTTCGAAAACAAAAATCGGTGGACAGTGGACACATAAAATGGAAGCGAAAAAGCCAACAAATTAACTGAGCAAAAAACGGCTTTGCCGTTTAGAAAAAAAAACCATTAGAGCCCGTATCCCCATACTCACAGCCCTGAAGGTACATGAATAAAAACGGATTAGAGTTCACTCGAACCCAGCGAACTATACGTTGAACTCTAATTCGCAAAACGTAAACTCACAAACATACACAAAATAGACACCATAAACAGTAAAACGCTACAAAATTGAAAGATAAAAATGCATACACAAAATGAACACAAATTATAGTTCAAATTATAGTTCGTTGGGTTCGAGTGAACTCTAATCCGTTTTTATTCGTGTACCTTCATGGCTGTGAGTATGGGTATACGAGCTCTAATGTTTTTTTTTCTAAACGGCGAAGCCGTATTTTGCTCAGTTATTAGTATAGTTTATCATGAATTTGATGGGATGGTTAAGTGTATAATATTACAACATCTACCTAAGTAAATAAGTGTGAAGGGTGAAAGTTTGTTTGTAAAGTAAAATATTAATGTAGATGTATAAAATAATGTCAAACTGTATATGTCAAGTTGTTAGCACAACATTTTGTCGCACAAACAAGTTGTCGCACGACAAAATATTTTGTCTTAACCTGTCTCAGCGTGTTGCAGACGTCTCCAAAACCGTAGCAATGAGGTTAGCGCCACAAACTGGATGAGACATTCTCTCGAGACGTATTTAGGCGTCTCACGACAACAAAAAGAAGCTCTTTCTATAGTTAGGACTGGTGGGGTCTCTGCACCAGACGCGACGTTTTGCCTCGGAACGTTTCGTCGCGATACATTTGTCTAATTTGGTGTGCGGCTACTCTAAGGATACAAAAACAAAACGGCAGAGCAAAGTTTTCGTGGTCTATAACCTTAACTAGCACCCTTCCTTGGATGTTGACATCATTCCGACTTTTTTTATATTGTGTTTTTGGTGGTTTAGTGGTTGGCTAGTTTGTTTATGTTTCACATTTCTTGCTGCTTGCATTTATTTTTCTAAATCACTAGTGCTTTTCTCTTTCTGTGTCATTTAAAAATGCATTTTCATATTTCCGGTATGAACTGCAAATGGTTGCAAGTGATCGGTATAGCCTAAGCGAAAGTCAAGAAAAGACGGCAGACACTCACATAGCCTCTTAGCCCACACGCAAATACTCTTGGCACTATTTGAGTATGGGCTAAATAATTCCGATAACAAGTTCACGTGAATAGGCACAACACGACCGGTAGCAAATGGTGGCTTAGTGGCCGTTTAGGTGGCTTCATCTTAAGCCCGCTGGAAGACTACAGTTTAGGGCTCGTCGCTTACCCTACATAAACGGAACTGAAATGAAGGGACTCGCAATCCTTCAGAGTACCACATTCTCACCTAGAGTACGCACGTTCATACTTCAAGTGTTGTTCTAAGACCGTCGTTTTTCAAAGTCCTCCTCATGGCCATGTAACCAAAGTCGCGTGATTTATTTGCCATAATATATCTCTGATTCGGAGTATTACGAATTGGAACTCTGCTCAGAGAATCTATATGGTTCATTATGCGTTTTTTATTTTCATGTCTACTGTCGTCACTGCAGTGCTACTTCTACAGACATCGATTTCTTTGTGTCAGTGATGTAGCTCTTTCCCCACATTCTCACAAGGGAAAAGCAGCAAGCAAACTATTTAGTAGCTGTTTGCCTCCGAAACATCCCATGGGGTGGCCGGCGCTCTGATGCTTTGCAATCTCATCCGGTAAATCAAATGATTAGAGGCTTTGGGTCCAAAACGACCTCACCCCTTCTTAAAGTTTTAGTGAATCCGACTTGCTCCAATCAATAAGGTTGGTAATACTGCACCATTGGGCAACTCGCATCCAACATCTGGCTTCATTCAATCAAGCTGGACTTCTCGTTGATTGAAGGTTTTAAAATGAGGACCGCGCCTAGGGCTTCTCCAAATCATTCACTTTACTGGTGGACAGTGCGTTGCATCAGATGTCCTCCTTTACCCATCTGACTTCATTGCCAGAGAGCTCATTAGAAATTAAACAATCATTCTTCTGTTCTCACTATCAGACTTATGGCTTCACTGCATTACAGTTGGGATTCCAATGAAACCAACAACTGTCGGTTGTATCCTGAATTTCCACACCATTGTGCTTCCCTGCGTTAAGGGAAAAAAGTAAATTCTCCTTGCATCATTGTCTGCACTATTTTTCAGAAAATCACAAGGTAGCTTACAGAAAAAAACTGCTATTGGTGTGGTCCCGATTTCACCATTATTTGAATTCACAGCATCTCAGCCTGGCTTCCAATGAAAACTATTATTTGTACGTCCTGATTTTTTACGTCGCCTAACTTCACTACATCGTCAGTTCAGGATGTGGAGACACCTTCAGTGCGGATTAACAAAGGGGCTTACAAGGAAAGGAAGACTCCTTTGTGTGCCGAATCAAATCTAATTTACCTTATCTCTGACGTGACGATTTATGTTTGAAGTAATCTATGCATAAAAAATTGAATCAGTCTAGATGTTAGAAAACACAGTTAAAAAAAGTGCAAGCTATGGTTAAATAAAAACTCTAGGTGGAATATTGTCCTAGAGGGTTATTGTACGAAGCTACTTTGTGAAGTGAGGGGGGGGGGAAGTGTTACTGGTTGAATAAATACACACAATCGTGAAGTTGAGCAAGTAAATAATCCAACAGAGGAGAGGGAGAGGACGGGATAAAAGGATGAGAGGAGAGGGGAGGGAGAGGATTGGCGGAAAGGAGGAGTGTTACACAAACAAAAATCGACTGTTGCAGTGAACGATCAGGCAGCACCGAGCAAATACTGGGAAACAACCACGGGTCAAATAAATCCCCGGGCAAAGCCGGGTACGATGCTAGTCCTACATAAAATATTACGTAGTACAGAACGCACTTTATGCCCAGTGCTCCCTTTTCTGCACTTACGCCTCATCCAAGTGGCGTCATTTAAAATCAAACTATTGAAGCAAGCCTTCACCAATTCACTGACAAATCAGTTCATCGCCTACTACGCCTACTGGCCTATAACACTAAAGAAGCTCCGTTAATAATTTAGATGATGACTATTTGTAATGAATGAATATGCCGTTCGACTAAATCCCAAATTATGATGGAATCTTCATAATATGCTTTCTTAACAGAGCGACTAAGCCGGATAGATAAGATTAAATTGCAGCATAAAACCACTTGCACATAAATATGCTATCGATAAAGGAGACTTGTCAACGTTAAAAGCTGGCCTTCAGAAAATACAAAATATACTTATCTATGAAAGAAAGCATACAAAACTGCACTCACCGGGACTGGAACCGTGGATGTGCCACTTGTTTATTAAATCTCAATTCATGGTTGTCCAACTACATGGATTCACTGCATTACAGCCGAGCTTCTTGCAACAGCAATCCTTTTTTTTTTTATTTACATGAAATGTGGTTCAGTCGTTCCACATGCTTCCAGCAACACAATTCTATTAGTAAGCCATTCTATTAATTGGATCGTTTCATTATAGAAAAAAACAAGCGGCTGCAAGCGCCTACCCATTTGCAACCGGCCACACTTCCGCCACTTTCGAAAATGTTGAGGCACACACCTCTATCACGCCGTGCACAATAGCGATCTCTTTTATATAATCTAAAAGCAGTAACCATCACAATTGTCGGTTAAAAATGTGTTAGCATACGCTCATTTGAGATTTCAGGCATAATTTTCATCTTTTAAGCCTAATTTTTACCTGCTGTTTTAATTCGTAGGTAGCAACTACTGGAGAATTGGGTTCGACAGTAGGCCTACTCATTTATGCAACACGGTGTGGAGGCTTGACGTTGCCGTAACGTGATTTCAGGCCTAATTTTCAGCTATTAGGCCTAATTTTTTTTATATTCTTTTTTAATTTTGTAAGTAGCAGCTAACGGAGAACTTGGTTCGTGAGTAGGTCTATTCATCCATGCAACACGGTGTCGAGAGTATTTTAAATGAAGCTAATGTTTGTCGTTAACGAAATCCTTTTATTTTTACGGTGGCGTGTTATCCTGTAATGGTTCAACGCGACGATCAGAGCCGTTGCGGCCGTTTCGGCTGTTCAGAAGACTAAAAAAAAAGATGGTTTGTACAGAAGACTAAAAAAAAAGGTGGCTTTTATAGAACATAAGTACGCTTTAAACGTAAAAAAAAAAATAAACGTAGTTACACCTTCCTGTCGTAGCATCCTAGGATAAGGGAACCAAAATGAACTTTTTTCGTTCAGACAGCTGCATGCTGGGTTTCGCTGAAATCCTACGTAAATCATTCGCTGGGATGCTACGACGGGATCACAAATACTCGTTTACTCACCTTCACACAGTTAATACTGACGGCTGTTACTGCTGCCGTGTTGTATTGTAAATTTATCGTAAATGGTATCTACGCATTTCTCCGGTGGCTGTGCATATTTTCTAATTGCTGATTTCCATTGTGAATTTTGGTGTTACTTACGCCGTTTCCGGGCGCAGTAGTGGAGGTGAATGGAATGATTAGAGTAGTTCTTCATAGCCTTATGGTGTGAGGCTACAAATTCACAAGAAATCCTTTTTTCGTTGAAAAGTTACTCCAGCTATTCGAACTTAAATTTACAAGTCGGCACCAGGAAACTTGGAAGAGGTCAGCAGTCGGACACAATGAACACCTTCATCCATCACTCTTTCGTGCGTGTGGCCATTTAATCCAATACGCGAGAGACCTGGTGTGTGAATTCTCTTGGGAAATGTTCAGTATTAAATGTCGGAATAGAGAGGAACACACAAAACGTCAGTTATCTTCACGCTCTTCTACGTCAATCGTTTTGATTGAAATATGTTAGGAATTCCGTTAGTAAATTCTGTTACTAACAGAATGTGTGTTATTTTTTACTTTACCTCTTACACACCATGATTTGTGCCTACCCAACATGTAACGGTGTTGGACGAATACTGGAAAAGTTCTGTACAGGAAGTATGAATGAACATCCGATAATGGCATTTGGGCACAACTTCTAAAAACAGCTATATTTCTTCCCTAACATGGGGGAGGAGGGGGGAGGGGGGAGGAATTAACACATAAAAACAAAGGGTATTAAGCAAATAATTAGAGGTCCGCCATTTACCGGAAGTACTTTTCGTACTCTTTTTTTGTACTTCTTGTAAAACGGCTGATCTCTTATCCTTTGCTCAAGGACCTTCGCTGTTATGTGTTAATGCCGGAAGACGGATCCCATGTGAGGGCAACAATATTGCTTTTTTTTTTTTAACTGTGCCCGAATGCCATTACGTGATGTATTCCAAAACTTTGTGTTTCCAAAACTTTGGCGAAGCGAGCGAAGCGTAGCCTATATAACCGGGCACCAAATTGCACTTTTGTAGTCTGGGTGGAGTCCGAACGAAAGGTCGAATTGGAATGAAATTTGGTACATTGCTTTATACCCCCAAAAGTATTGCTGAGCCAAAATTTGACGTAAATCGAACAATTATTACGGAAGGAATTGCAATTTTTCGAATTTATTTCCAACACTGTCTTGGTTGCTTCTTTCTAGCTAATAAGCTTTTTCGACATAACTCAATGAAATCATAACATTTTATCCTTGTATTTAACCACTACAGGAAGAAATGCAATCATAAAAAACAAAAGGATTTCATTAACGACAAAGATTAGTTTCATTTGAAAAAAAAGAATGCTTGGAGAAATTCACTTCAGCACGGCAACAATTATAGTTGTTTACACTTGCGATGGGAATCCCGAATATGAAACCCGAAATCGTCGTATTAAGGCGAAGCGGTATATATAAAACGAAAATCTCGAACAGAAGACGTGTTTATATCACAGCACGAAACAACAATATACCTACCTTTAATAGTTTAAAGATTCCTCGTTGCCACGGTAACGTGAAGTCGCGAAACCGAAACCGTGTCGCATGAGGCAATGGGCCTATAAACTCTCGAACTAACTGTTGTTAGCTGCTTCTTACGAAATAATATCGCCAGGGACCAATTACGCCTGAACGCTAGATTAGGCCTAAAACCTAGAACTAGGCATAAAACCTAACACATGTTTAACCTACAATTGTGATGGGTATTACTTTTAGATTATATAATGCAGATCGCTTTTGCAGTGTGTGATAGGTGTACGCCTCAACATTTTCGTTGGTGCAAGTTTCAAGTTTTGTATATACCTGTGGCTGCATTGTGAACATTTTAAATCTTTTGATTATTGTTAAAAACTATCGTATTGATGATTGTTTGGCTTGCAGTTAAATGCCTTATTATAATTTTTTTTTAATATACGGATTACACTTTGAACAGCAGTTCCTATAAACAATGTATACGAATTATTGGAGGCGGCAGCTCAAACAGCGGTTGCTAAATGTGCCGTTTTATTTTTAGTTGGCATATATTTTTAGTCGAGGGTGTGGGCTGTGAAAGAGGCTACGAATAAACAGAAAATAAATCCTGGAGTAAACGAAAGTCTGTTAAAATGAATATGATACTTAGCTTAGGCCTATACTTGGAAAAAAAAAGTTAAAATAAGAAAAAGACCAGCAAAAAGCAGCACTACGTCACGCCAAAAGGCAAAGAGTCCAACTTAGCCCAGTCAGTATTGCACCTAGAATTTTTAGGAGCATTAACAAATTATTATAATCAATACCAAATATAAATTTGAAATGAAGATCTGTTCGCTCTGCCTACAATAGGCCTAAAGCCTGTTTCCTATAAAACTGTATATATTTAGGTTTAAGAAGAGTTGCTTTCCTTTATCTCATGTATATAATTTTTTAATTTATTTTTATGTTATGAAAAAAAAATCGTCACCAAACAAATAAAATCTACATTACAATCATTTTAAACGTCAAGACAATTCGTGAGTTTTGCCTATGTTTTAAGGCATCATTGGACATAGCATTATTATCATCTACGTCTATATAGATAGAGTCGTAACATACAGTAAGATGGTAAGTGCACAAAGTGCAACTATTATAATAATTTTTGTTAACGCATGCTATATAATACAGAAGTCTATGTATAGAAGCCCACATGTATAGGAAAACAATACGACGTTTAATGTCACCATACGACGTAGGATGCGCATTACGCACCTACCATGTTAATTTTTTAACACATTCTGCATATAAGATGACCTAAGATGACCTTAATGTGATGTCTTATGACGCATTATGACGCAGGGCGAAAGTCACGAATTGTTTTAATTTCTTTATTGTTTGCAGTGTACTTTTTATGTTAGACGAAATTTTACTAACTGTAGAGAGAGAACACAATCTGCGTAGGACCGATTTTCAGGGCAGAAACTTTTAATGCACGTTGGTCCTAGGCGGGATTCTAACTTGCGTTCACTAACTTTGTTTGGAGTTGCTGTTCACTTTGTTTGGGGTCTCCAGGGTACCCTAGCTTACGCTCCGTACTGGGCTTCATAATCGGCCCTACTACTTCTCGGACAAAATTGTACGCGTATGGTCAAGGTAAGATAATGTTTGAAAGCTGCATTCATGATGGTTCTTGGGAAGTTGAGAGACGCGAGCAATCTACAGCCGAGTCATTAGGGGCTTGGCCTTCCAGCAAAGAAGAAGGGAAACTGCATGTCAGACTGCCTGAGTGGGGAATCGAATCCAGGACCTTTGGAACTAAAGGCGGAGGTCCTACCTCTGAGCCAGACTAACACGACCGACAGCATCCAAGAATTTAAATACTAATGAATATTGTAAATTATTTTTCTAACATTGTAATATGAAATTTAACATGCTATTTATGTCACTATTTACACGTCACCCTTTTTGTGTGTCATGTAATACATCACAGGTGATTTGGTGTAACAAATAAAATTAAAAGAACACGTTTTATAATCGGCGGCCTCCCATGCCTTCCAGCCTTTTCAAAATACTACGAAATAGTAAGAAAACAGTGTCAACCATCACAATAAAATCTAACACAACTGAACAGTTTAAAATACCTTTCTTTTCACGTCATCGAACGTTGCTTGAGTTTTTTTTTTAAGTATGATAATGTACCTTAGTCAGTCACGGGATTAGATCTGGCATTCAATTGGTTGGTAGTCGACCAATCTGACCACTGGGCTGGGCTTACGCACGTTATTCGGGGTCCCCGAAGACCCCTCACAATATTCGTATGGCGTATTGTAGCTTCTGGCTGTGGCATGCTGTAATAGTCGTCTTGTGATGCGAAAAAGTTTTAAATATCTCCCAAAAGTGGATTGTCGGCTGTAATACCCTAAGTGCTTCTATGAAATCGATAATTTTATGGTTTTTAACACTCAACTCCTTTTCAGATTTAATTTCCCGAGACCGAAGGTGGAGGGAAATTTGTTGAGAAGGAGTTGGTTGCTAAAACGCATAAATTAACGATTGTCGTGTCGTCAGACCAAGGAATGACTTGCCATCCTTGCTAGCGGATCGTCAAGCCTTAAAAATTGTAGGACAGGGCTAAAAAAGGTTAACTTTACCAAATTTCTTAGGTGATTTTAGATGTTTATTATTATTATTTACGTCTAATTCTTGTACCCAGATGGCCCTGCACGCCGTGCTTAGCTGTTATATGTTCTCTTTTGTTATTGTTGTTGTTGTTGTTGTTGTTGTTTTGTTCCTTTTGGGAGCAGATGTTAGTGGATGGTTAACTCATTCCTTCCTGTTTTTTTTCCTTTTGCCGACTTTCGACTATAATTTTTTTTCTTCTTCTTCTTCTTCTTCTTCTTATTATTATTATTATTATTATTATTGTGAGTGGGACTCGCTTTGAGAATTTTTGTTTTTCTTTCCGCAAAAGGATTCTCCAAGTAATTTGGTTTTACGGTTTCGTTTTCGATTCACCATGGTATTTTCAGAGTAATTCGGTTTCGCTTTCGATTCACCGTGGTCTTTTCAGTGTTAGTCAGCATGTTTTGCGGAACGAAAACGAAAATTCTCAAGTTAATGTTAATACACGAAAACAACATGGTGGCAAAGAGCCTTGCGACGCCAGTTCCTCGGTTCCGGAAAAGAATTAAGATTGACAAACAACTTTGTGGATATAAGTAAGTATTTTAAACTATTACATACCGTATTTTATGCTACATTGTTTTCTTATTAGTATTTTCATTATGTTGAAGCATTTTGAAGGGCTATTAAGGGTCGGGATTAAGAAGCCTGCTGTTTCGTGCGTCTTTGTTGGTTGGCGTGGTCATTTGTTGCCTGGGCTTTCATTAGGCTATCGCGTATACATTACACAATACTACCGAACCAGAACTTTACTCTTATCCAAGACGAATGTTGGTGAGTAATTTTCAATATTATTTGGTTACATGGAGGTAATTCCAGGAATGCTTTATTAAGGGCTCTTTGTCAACAGGATGTTATTAACTTTAAATTAACTTCTCTAAGATTACTGCAAGGAGAACCAATTCCATCAGGGTACAAAATCCAACTGGGGTATGTCTCGTCAGCAACATCTTTCTTCAGCCTAGCACAAGCGGCATGTTTCATCTTGATTGGTTCTTGCCCCAATTCACTTGTTTGTTGATGAGCTATTTTATGAAGCGTATAGCAAGCAAATCAGATTGAAATTCAAAATTAATGTCTGACATACAAATCACAAAAATAAGACGCAATTCTTTCATATTATTCGAATTATTCGTTGAATTTTTTTTATTTATTTAAACCAGAAAATAAGCAAATTTCGTATTTTTTCCAACAGACAGAACTTGTTAACTTTTAAAAGTTAGACTGCTTAAATAAGTGTTTTGCATACAATCTCAACTCTTTATCCTCCGCAAAAAAAAAAAAAAATGTTGCCTGACTTCTGACAGAAGCGAACTCTATCCTAACCAGCAGCACGAGCTTTCCTCGAGGGGAGCCAGACCAAATGTGAGGATCCAGTGGTTAACGTCGTTGCGTCGAGACCAAAAGAACACCGGTTCGAATCTAAGGAATAACCCAAGTAATCCTAGAAAAATACAGGCACTATGCGGTTAAAAGCTGAAATTCGACGTGATGTCGGAACGCATTTCTCACAGTTATTCATTCAAAAGCTGTTATTAATAAATGGTCTAAGCCTCCGCACTTACACTGAAACTACGCAACATACAGCTGAAGGTGAAATTCAGAAACATGTTGACATCAGAATTGCATTTTAACACCCTACCGAAAACAAGAGTGGAACTTCACCTTTTGAGGATAGTGCAATTGCATAGACGTTATCCTCCCTCCTTATAAGAGGAAGTGTTTATATACGAAAAAACGACTTTGATCACATTCCTAACCTACCTAGCAGCTCATTGGCTGATCACGACTTTTCCTTCAACAGGGCAGTGACACGACGTAGTATTATTGTGTATAACTCTATGGTGGAGTCAGTAACTGGGTTAGCTGCAAGGAGCTGTGGAGGGAGAAAGGAAGATCGTCTTATTGAAGCCAATGCTATTAGACTAGATTTCTTAAGCCTATAAGGCGCGATTTTTGTTGTTGGAGAAAACAACGTTCTTTTAAACCTAAGAAATCCACTCTCAAAGCACTGTCTTGACGAGAAGTGCCGTTTTTTCCGTTACATTTTAATCTAGTGCACCTTGTAATGTGTGGTGCAGTGGCAACCCGGACCACTGCACTGTGACTGAGGTTGGCGCTAATGCCCAAGCTGTCGACGCGCCATTAAGCCTCATCCCCCCCCCCTTGTAGCTATTACCTCCAAATGGTGTCTCGTAGCCAATATGACGCCACTTGACGCTGCTCTATACGTCACGCCTCAATCTTTAAGGAATGAATGCGATTCTTAGGCTTATTTTCACCAAGTTTGCGTTGCTAGCCAGTACGAGATTATAATGAAGGGCAAACGAAGGTTGGCCGGGATAGCTGCAGTGGGTTTTGCTTACACAGCTTCTATGCAAGCAATCCTTGTGGAAAACTGGCTAACGTAATGTTCATTTAATATACGCAAATAGCTGTAAATAATATAAAGGTAAGTCGGTTCTAAGCCAACAGTGATAATATAAACGAGACATAACGTAGTCCTGTAAGCCATTTTTATTCACTTAAGTTTATTAGCGTGGCTTAACTGTAGGATTCATACCATCGAGCCAGCGCTCCTCAAAATAATTACCGCACCATCTTTACCGCACAGGACGAGTGAGCTTCCCCAAATCCTACCTCCAATCATAATAAGAACAATATTTGCGAAATATTAAAAGGAACTCACCAATAATGCATTAAAAGATTACCAAAACTCAAACGTAATAGAGATGGAGCCTGGGAATGAAAACCGTAAAGTGTAATGAATTATTACTATAGTGTCCGCGCCCTATCTTGAGTTCGCCCCAGAACGAATACAGATAATCGATTGTATGTTTTCGATAGCAGAGCACCTTGTTGATACCCTAGATGGTTACAAAAACAATGGCGGCCGTCGATGAAAGCCGCTCCCTCCAGGAAGATGTAGCCGCTCATAAAATATCTGCAGGACTCAAGATACGCTGCGCGCACAATAGAAGCTTTTATGCTATTCCTAAACTATAACCTTGTAAATCCCATGAAGTTCTTGATGAAGATTATGAAACCGGCTGTCTCTTCTGTGTGACGACTTAGAAAGTTAGTTGGTCACTAACCAATGCACAGACAGACACACGATGGACATGATCGGACAGACCCTTTCACTCTTTCCAAACCTGGCATTTCCGATCTTAAAAAAATAGCGTCATTGCTCCAGACAATGCTAAAACGTGAAAAAATACTGAACAATACTGAAATACTCCGTAAATACGCAAGATTGAACAGCATAAGAAACGAAAATCAACAAGAAAATCAACCATTCTTGAAAATATTCGTACGCCAACATTCCCCGTTACCATTAAATCGAACAATTTTTATTTTCGTTGCTACTAGTGCCCGTATTACGTTTTAATACAAACGTCTTATCATAATTCTTTTAGTTTAGGGCACAGTCAGTATTTTATTGCCGAGTGATGAGGAAAAATTGAAAATGTGATCACCAAATTTTTTACGACCATTTCCTCCCGAGACACTGTCAAAAATATTGACCGCTCCTAACCCCACTCAAATCGAAAAAAAATATTCTGCGACCCAAACATGAAAAAGGAAACTTTTCTTATGCATGTCGGGTATGTGTAAATGATTTTTTGCAGCATAATTAAATAAATAGCAGTCCGCTTTACATATTACCAATTTTATGGAAACAGGCTACGTTTTTAAGCAAAAGGTAAGGCTGTTTAAAAAAAATATTCTTGAAAATCTTTAAAAAAGTGTTGTTTGAATTTAATTCATGATTCATGGCAATACACTAACTTTTGTTCTGATGGCTATATATTGTTGAGAGAATAAAAGCACATATAGTGTCCGCGGCCTATCTTTAGTTCGCCACAGAACGAACACAGGTAATCGATTGTACGTTTTCAGTAGGAGAGTGTCTTGTTGATAACCAAGATGGTTACAAAAACAATGGCGGCCGTCGATGAAAGCCGTTCCCTCCAGGAGGACGTAGTCGCTCATAAAATACTCGCAGAACTCAAGATGCGCCTCGTACACAATAAATGTAGTCAATGTGTTAAAAAGCCAGCTAGTGCACATTCATACGCTGAAATGCAACGTTTCGGGGTTGTTCATCCCGTTGTAAAGCCAAACAAAATATTTCATAGCATAAGCTAAAAGTCACAACAAGATACACTTAAATGGTTTCCCATTTTAAAGCAAAGTAATCCAGAGCAGTAAAAGTTAAAAAGTTAGAAAGTGAAGCCCAGTCAGCGCAAAAGCTGAGTCTGGTTCGACCTCTACCTAACGAAGCAGGGAAGAAGTGATTCGTGGAGTGAAGGGGTTGGGTATTTACGTGGGATGGCGCTGGTTGGAAAAATTTGCAATTACAAATTTGTGAAGGATTGGTACACATTCCGAAAACTGTTTATTATTCGGCATCAAATGATTATGGGCTGGTGGTTATTGTGTTTGGATACAAAGGGTTTCTAAGTTAAGACGTGTATGAAAAGTATTTTCTTGAAAAATGACCTGGGTATTTTTAAGATACGGGGTGTGCCCTGTCTTTATCTGGTGTCGAACAAGCGAGTTGGTTATACCAAATGCTATGAATTGCTTTTATTGAGTTCCTGTTTCGTGGTTCCTGTATAGATATCTGTGTATTTTGGTTCGCCATACGGAATTTGATAGATGACTTTTAGCTTATGCTATAAAATATTTGTTTACTTGACAACAAGATGAACAATGCCGAAACGTCGCATTGTATTGTATAAATGTTCACTTGCTGACTTTCTAACACGTTGATGGCTGCATATTGGCACAAATAAAACTGATCCTGTCAACATGTCTATGCCTCTAAGGACCCCAGTGCACTAGGTGGCCAGGCCACGCGACCGGGTCAATTAGGATCAACATTTACGCGAGAATGGATAAAAACGTGATAAAGTCACAAAATAACATTGGAAATTTGCATTTTTTTTAAACGCAGCAGCCCAACAACTACTAAAATAGTTGCCGAAGTGTCTGCTTTTTTCCGCCTAAGTGTCCAGCCGTTTTGAAAATTGGTCTTTTTGTAACCAAAATGTCCGTCGCCTAAGCGTCTGTAGCCTAAAGACTGCTGACTGTTGAGTGAAAGAACGAAGTTTTTATAAGAACCAAGTTTCATACACTAAACTCTGAGTATCAAGTTCCAAGAACAGAAGACCATCAGACAATCGATAAACACACATGCAGAAAATTTTTCCAACAGTTCTCCCAACATTTTACCCCTTCCTACGTGCCACATGAAGTTAGGACCTGTTTTAGGACCCAGAGTTTTACTCATCTCAAGAATGTAAACAAACGGCTAGACGTATAAAGTTTCTCAGAACTGGAGCCCTGGTGGAAGCAAGTTTATACTCGCAATAACGCGACCCATCGCCGAAGTTGATTTTCCGTTGAACGATAAAATATAATTACTTTTGACAGGGTCAGTACGTCAGGACAAGAAAACATGAAAAAGCAAAAACAAAAGTCCCAACTAATCTTAGCCTCCAACGACAATGAAGATGGTAGTTGGAGTCGGAGGTGGAGGGCCGTATGACGATATTCGTTATGGGTTGTGTTCTAAAGAGAAGCCCTCTAAGGGCCAGGTTGATATGACAGGTTATAAGCTATAGCTTGCTGCCACACACCCACACACCCACACCCACATAGACGACTGGAGCAAGCAACGTCACCGTTAACAACCATCCGATCCATGACAGGAAACCAAGTCTATTCATTACTGCAGGCGATGTTGGAAGAACTACGCGCCTTTTTGAGTGACGGGAGAAGGAGACAGAGGGTAGAGAGGGGAGAATGAAAGGAAGATCAATGCTTCAGGCGTCGGGCGAGTGACACGGCAGCTGTTTGCACGCGTGCCCACCCCATGCCCTTAACAGTTTGGGTGACGTGATGCGAAAAGCTGCCACGGCGGCGCATTTTGTTGAAATGAACGCTGCCCTGTTGGGGTGAATAAGGTCAGCACTTCATTGGTGTTGGTAGGCTTTTGGTTCGTTCATCCCCTCCTCCTCTCTTTCTCTAACCCCCCCCCCCTCTATTCCTTCCATCGGGGATTTTCGTCCAAAGGAACACGCAATTCGAGCCCCCGGACTCGCCCCGAAATTTGTTCCTATTGTTAACGGCGCGTCGGGAAATTCCGATCGTTCCAGAATCATCAACCCGAGGTACGGACTGCAAATGGGGGTCGCTTTTGTGAAAAGGTAAAAGTTATTAATGAAAACGACGGGGGCAGACTTTCAAATGAATCCAACTGTACTTCTGAGTTGGATTCTTTTGTGCTCCCCCTCCCCCCTCCTTCCGTCCTCAAAAAGAACCATTCCGTTCGATGAAGGGAACTGAAGCAAGCCGAACCGAACAGAAATTTTCTAATTTGTTTGACCTCTATAATATCTATCAACTTTAGATGGCGCCCAGAAAATGTAATAACTTGGCAAAGGACTTCAGAAAAACGCGACAGAGAGAGAGCGAGAGAGAGAGAGAAGGTGGTCCATATTGTGACACTTTTGCAATAGCTGGGGTTAAAAATTATCATTTTTTGAAGTTGAATGCAAACGGAAAGCATTTATCTTGAGAAAGTAGACACAAAGGCATCTACCAACTTAGTGAATACACATTATCGTTAATCAGCCCAGTGTTATTCTTTGATACGAAATTAAAGTTTCGTGGATACTTCTTCCTGATTCCTGGTTTTAGATTTGGAATTTCCGTATCACATTATTCCAGGGAAAAACAGTTATTTGTTCTATGCCTTCATCATTTCGCAGTTTTTTTCGTAACTATTACGACGTTATGCGTGGAGGAAAAAACTTTGCTTCTTTTTCTCTTATTTCTCGAGTCATATTGAGTTCAAAATACGTTATCCTTATTTTTAGCAAAATGTAGTTGTCAACAAATGGATAACGTTGTTACACTTATTTACGAAAGACACGTAGTCTGGGTTTATCTAGTCTAAATTGTGGATGTGCTGCAGTATTTAGGCTCAGCACTGGATGTAACGGCTGTACACAATTACATTTTGGGAGTATTTAAGCAAAGACTTAAGTCTCAGTTGCTTCTTAAGTAATAGTTTGGTACCACTATCTGTTACTTGAGTAATGAATTCACTTCCTATGCTTAAGTAATGACTTATGCTATCATCTCCTACCACTCTTCTTAAAACCCATAACCGAAAGCTAAGTTTTGCCTGGATCTGAGTGAATGGTCAAGTCCTGTCATGAGTGCAAGGTAGCTATTGTTGCAGATGGTGGTAGTATACACTTTGGGTATCGAAAAGATATAAGGCTGAAACTTCATTGCTGTACTTGTGCCACTTACCTCAGGACCCATGTCAATTTTTGCAGCAATCGAAGCAATTTTCATGTGGGCGGGAAATAACAGGCTTAGATTCGCTGTGTCGAAGAGTTTTCTATCTCGCCAAGGACTTCAGGGAACTCATGGAATCACCAAAAATGACAAAATGTGTGCACTGAAGATCAAGATCCATTCAACAGCCAGACCGGGTGCCGAAGTTCTACAGAAAACGCAGAACATTATGTCATTAGCACCAACAGTAAAGTGTACAAGAGTGGTTAGTGGGCATAGGTTAGCCCTAGGGGGTACTTCCTCATAAGTGTGGTAAACTATTTATTTATTATACTTCGAAATAGTTCCACAGCTAGTTCGCTTTGTAGTGCTAAGAATGACTTGTGTACCAAATTTCACGCTTTCATCTCGATATGCGTGATTAGCTCAAATTACGGCCCTTTGCAGCTGAACTACACCTGGAAATCGAACCATTGAACCAATTTTCAAGTTTATAGCTTAAAATGTAGGTTTGAACAAGGTCTAGCGCCTTTTGAAAGCTATTTTAATGTGACTACATCTTATTGCTTATTTATGATTGGCCCACCTCGATGGACTCGCCCACTCTCGGGCCAATCATAGCTGCCGTGGTAATTATAGTAATTATAATCATAGCCGTGGTAATCATCGGGAACCGTGAGTTTCATACCAATAACTATTACTTATTTTGTAAATGTAGAAGTTTATACTTTTTTTAGCAAGATTGTTTCTGGCTTGGGGCTAATTTTCATCATTTGCAAAACATCACGGATGAAACATCACGGTATGGGCCAGAAACAAATTTCCAGGACACAAGACCGTCCGAAAAACATTGCTAATTTGTAAAAATTAAAACAAATTATGTAAAAATTTAAATAAGGTTGCAACTGGTCATCGTGGCTGAGTTGTGAGAGAGCTCAGCCTGGTTGCTGGAGGTTTGCGGATCTGGTAAAACCCTTGGAAAGGGGATCTTGGCAAAGTCCCCGCCAGGACTGCTGGCCAGGATAGCGTGAGAGGCTACCATGCTCCTTCAGCGGCTATGGGAACTATTCTGGCCAATTCTGGACCATCTTTCGGCCCCTACGATGATCGGAGATTTCCCGGATCGAATTCCCGGGTTGGCACCTCCCTTTACCAGATATTTCTTCTCCTCTAAAAGTTTGGTAATGTTAAAAATTGAGCCCCGCCATACAAGCATTAAGTTGCTTCGGCTGACTTAAAGCTCAAAGAAATTAATTGAAAAAAATAGTTACCATTTAAAGTTATTGTACAAAATGTATATGTTTCAAAATTTCAATTCATTTTTTTTAGCAAGGTAGACTTTCGCGTGGCACTAAACGTCATCATTGTGAAAACATTTCATGCCAATTGATGAAATAGTCTTGAAATATTATATTTTTTAAATCGTGATTTAATAGCGACTATAATAGGACACCAGCGACTCGGAAAATCTTATTTCGCTGTTTAGTTTGTGAATTGGCTTTCAGTGAGCAATCTTGTCCCAAATTCCGAAAGAGACCAAAACATCACAAAAACAGCAATGTTCCATTTAAAAGTTACTTTAACTTTGAACTATTAATGTTTCGGGGGGGGGGGGGGAGAATTGAGGTTTAATGGCGCGTCGACAGCTAGGTCATTACCGACGACCTCAATCTTTCAGGTTTGATATGTTGACAGCATTCATTTGAAGAGCGAACTTTTTCAAACTTGACGTCCCCTTCCTGTCCTCATTTCAGTTTCCGGTTTGTCAAATCATGTACGATGAACAGCAGCGCTGCATATAAAGGATTTTTTTTAAACTTTCCTCAAGATGACATATTTCGAGTGGCACCTTCTTTTTCATCTGACGTCACAGAATGTCTGAATTAGTAGGCGACTCGTCCCGAGTTGCACACGTTTGTGCTACGAACGCTCGCTCGACGTCTAAAAAGCAGCAGGAGAAAATAAAACCAATTATGCTGTCATGGTGAACAATTCCACGTCGTCTCTAATTGAGAAGGTAGGTACATAAAACCAACTCCGTCCCCGCAACGCTGTGCAACGAACAGACACTGCATCGAATTCGAACTCACTTTCGTCGTCGTTTCCATCTTCCGCATGACATTGTGCGTCAATTGGGCGATATGTCTGTCTTCCTGTCCGGTGTTTTTCAATTTTTGCAGGAGGTACAGATGTATGACAAGATTTAGATTAGGGGTTTGAATAATATCTCTGTAATGTGTGGTGCAGTGGCAACCCGGACCACTGCACTGTGACTGAGGTTGGCGCTAATGACCAAGCTGTCGACGCGCCGTTAAGCCTCATCTCTCCCCCCCCCCCACACTTTCATGTTCTCGATAGGTTACTGGGACACAGGTGATTATGGTTATTCGAAACTCCAGTCAAAAACACCTTGGTTTTGACTGGTGGAATTTCATTAAATCTCAGTTCCTAACATCATTCCAGTCATTCAAAATCGTGAGCCGCGTAACTATTTTAGAATATGTCTGGAATTAGTATGAATGCATTGTTGCGTATTAGTTTCATTCCAACTAAGAGAGGAAAAGAGGTCAATTGTAAAACTGAGGCATGTAATTAAATTTACGCCACACAGGCAAACCCACAATGGCGTTTTTATGTGTGTCATTTTTAACTTTTAAATAAAGTTAAATAAATTTTAATTTTTAGTTTTTTTTGTTTTTTTGACGAGCGTTAAGTCACCCAAAGCAAATAATGCTTGTATGGCTGAACCGGCTCAATTTTGAACATTACCAGATTTAAAGTTAAATATAACTATTGCTATATGATTTTAACTTTTTTTTGTGTGCGCAGTGCTCCATGTGTTGGCACTACAGATCACTTAACAACTATTAAGGTAGTTAGGTCAAATTTTTTCCACCGATATATTAATCGTTTCCAATTTTATCAAATTATACTTTTTAAAATATCTATTTTAAGTGTGAAGGGGGACACGATTATAATCCTAGCGAACCATCCCAAAGTTTTATTTTTTTATGGAATTTTAGTAATACGGTTTTTGTCACCGTAACATGGCGGATTTTTCAACCATGATTTTGCACGTGGAATAGAACAAAATAGCATAATAGAACGTGGTGGCATCAAGCCTCAGACTAAAATTTTCTAAATGTTGCTAAATGGTGCAAAAGTTCATGAAAAGTGAGCAGATTTTAGATTTGGATCAAACCTGCATTTTGTATAACAGATATGGCGAGGGACAGGGTACACAGTTTTGGCGGGAAATTCAGCACAAGCACACAACTGTTATTATCACAAAGGTTTATGTACTCAGCGACCTCGCGTTGCATTTTCGTGCATAGAAGCACAGCTTCCTTATATGTTTAAAAGGCTTAAAGCAACAAACCGCCTGCCTTATAACCTTCCGCCTGCCTCACAACACCCACGCGACGATCACATCCGCGTATTTACCACAGCTAAGGTCAACTGAGACGGTAGCTTCGTTCCTCTTCGTTCCGCATTGCGCCTAAAAGTCCAGCCAGCGTAAACCCATTGATTGTGTCGTCACAAACCGGAATGATTCTCGTATTTTAAAATCACAATTTATAATTTTCTAGGCTAGTGTCTTATAATTTTGCTTCGGCGATCTATTGGAATAACTAATTTTAATTTTTACCGCGTTAGTCTATTAGATTTCAGATCTCATGGTAATTATTAGAAAATTAGTAGTTGTACAAACAGAGATGAAACGTCATTATTATTGTACGCGCGCAATGCATGTTTTACTGACGGGTCGTTAGTAAATAAAGTTCCATTATATTCAACAGAAAATCTCTTAGACGCCACATTTAAAAAAGGATTTTTAGCAAGGGAAAGACTAACGGTAAGGAAATAGACCTTTGGGGCCGTACTTGATGTGGAGGATCGAGAAAAATGGCGCTGGGAGGTGCATCCCTTTAACGCTCGATTTAATGTAGCATGCCAACCGCGTCGTCCAAGACCACCAAAAACTGCCGCGAGGAGCACTGAAGACATCCGAATCATAGCATTGATTAGTGTTAGCGGGATACACAAGAACGTGGGAGTCTTCTCATTATTAGATTTCCCGGTGTTGCAACAAAACGAACATTATTTTAAGGCAACGGTGACTATCCTTGAAGTCTTCGGACGATTTATTGCTACGTCCAACGATCGCTTAACACATTTTTAATGAGAATAGAAAACGCCGTAGCGTAGTATACAGTACAATACACACGTACCTTGGTTCTTCGGGTGTTTGAAATACAAGAAATTAAATCTCTGGATGCTTTGTTTTGACGTCGAGCGGACAAAGCGGTACATAGCAAGAAACCATTGTTGTTAAACTTTAATAATTTAGCGTCAATGTAATGTTTTAAGTTTAAAATCCGCGTCTCACGTGTCACGAGTACCTTTCACAGGTCAGTCCGCACCGCATGTAGAGCCAGCAGTTCATTTTCGGGGTGTTCCCAGCGCGACTGGTGGCAGAATCGGCGGCTAACTGGACGACGCGTCGAATTTCTAACGTTAAGCCTTTTAAACATATAAGGAATCTGTGATACAAGCTAGAAATCATCTGAAATTCCAACATGGCGGTGGTTATGGTGCCACCCTCTCACGACGAAAACAGTTATTAGTGGGAGTTCCGAAACGGCTAGAAAAAATGTTTCTTCAGGAGGATATCTTTTTACGTAGTTGTCATGGATTACAAGACTGCAAGAGTTTATCCAAACAAAATCAGAGATAGCTAATGCAGTTAACTTTGTTGCATGGCAACGAAACTTTCGCCAGAATGCATGGCTAGATCGTTCGGCAAATACACCCAAAAAGTTAAAATCAAGATATGCAATTAGGATTAAGTGGAAGTTCATCACCTAAGAGCGTGTTCGTGTTTTACAGCATAGAATTATCAGTCATAATATCCTGTGCTTCTTTGAAATCGCTATTTTGCGTGTTTTTGGAAGTTTGTTCATAATGGTGTTCCACAGGAGTCTATAATAGGTCCTTTACTTTGTAATTTTTTTATGTAGGATCTTACAGCTAAACTTGGTGCTAATTATATTAGTTAGGCTAATGACTTCAAACTGTTCGGTCCCACTTTTGACATATGTATATCTGGAAGATCCCTTCGGGTGTGTTCAATCCGCACCAAGGATAACTTTCTTTCATTTAACCCACGAAAATACACTGTTTTACATTTAGGATAAATAAATACACACAAAGTTTGTTGCATTTCTGACGTGCCACTTTTTTGTTAGTTCTTCTCATCGTGACTTTGGTATCACTATTGATGACGTTTATACTGATGTGGCTACTCGAAAAGCTTTCCGAATAACTCATTATGTGTTTAAAAAAGTTATCTTTAAAGTTCACTTCTTCATTTGCCATGTTGTAAAAGACTTTTGTGAAACCCGTTCTCCATTACTGCTCGCAAATTACCAGACCTTCTTACGCTACATACTTTGTTAAACTTGAAAATTGTCAACCTAACCTGACGAAGTTGTGTTTACCTATTCGTCACCTTCCATACAATGAACAACTCAAACAGCTCAATATTCCCTCACTTCGTGACAGGTTTGACAGAAGTGATCTTACTCTCACCTATCAGAAACTGCCGGGAACCTCTTTTGTCAAATCTTTCAGTTTTTTCACCCGTAATTTCAAGTAACCGAGGCCACAGCTTTAAATTGCAGGGTTTTGTTTCAAAACCTAACAGCCGACAATTCTTTTCCATTGAAAGGCCTGATTGTGCATGGAACTCCCTTTCGAAGCACATTGGTTTGGCTCCGTCATTGTTTTGGCTTCAAGACTCGACTTGATTTTTTGACGTACTGACACGCTTAGGGATTTTTTTTTGTGGGGTGGTGGGGTGCTTTGTAGGCCTTGGCTTTGCCCCGTCATCTATCTAATTTTGGCTTTCCTTAACACAGAATACGTGAAAAGAGAGAGCTTAAAGAGCAATAACTGGAATACGATCTCATGTTTCGTGTAAATTTACACAGTAACAGCCAGTGTAGATAAAACCTTTCTTGCTGAAGCCTTTTTTCTTTTGAAATCCTGTTTGGAATTGAACCCCAAATTCGTCCTCACATTAAATATTCACAAATGTTTGCCATTCTTCGATGGCGGTTTTGAAAGTAGAATGTGCAGCTACCGTTGTAGAACTTTGCGCAAAAGTCATCCAAACACTTTTAAAAAACGTTGTTACTGGCTACTGCATAAAATTCCGCCGTTCAAACAACTTATTTATCTCAGTTGAAAGGGTCGTAAAATAACTGAGATCCTAAAAAAGATATGATGTGTGTGTGTGTGAGCGTGCATGAGTGTGTTTATTCACCTGTAGCTCTGGACCTAAGGCAACTATGTGCATGAGGAAAGCGACCAAAAAAAAAAAAAAGGAAACTAAAATGGTTGCTTTCGGCGTACTTTTAAATCGCTTTTACAAAATTTCTTGAGTCTCAAACATACTATAAAGGATGATGAAAACAAATTTTGGCTGATAAAAACTGTATTCAGAGGAAATAATAAGAAAATTACATCGGACAACTAAAACACACTATAGAGCAGCGTCAAGTGACGTCATATTAGCTACGAGACACCATTTGGAGGTAATAGCTACAAGGTGCACTAGATTAAAATGTAACGGAAAAAACGGCACTTCCAGTCAAGACAGTGCTTTGAGAGCGGATTTCTTAGGCTTTAAAAAAACGTTGTTTTCTCCAACAACAAAAATTGTGCGTTACAGGCTTAAGAAATCCAGTCTAATAGCATTGGCTTCAATAAGACGATCTTCCTTTCTCCCTCCAGTGCACCTTGCAGCTAACCCAGTTACTGGCTCCACCATAGAGTTATACACAATAATACTACGTCGTGTCACTGCCCTATACGTAAAACGATGCCAATCGAGAGCAACTAACATTATTTCTGTTTTACTGTCATTCAAACACATCTACCGTAGATAGTAAACGCTATAACACAAGTTTACATACTAAGATGCGAGTCTCTTTAAAATATTCCAATTGCCGACCATTTGTTTACTGAAATCCCACTCGTAACAAAAAGATTTCACAATAACATCACGCTAGAACATTTATTTATCCAGGACGATACTTTCCAGGCGCTAATACGTGTTGTATTTCAGCCTCAGCCCGGTAGGGCGTGCACACAAACACGTCGTTAAATCCAGCAATTATAGCAGATTCATGATCGTGCGTTATGTCTTGTACCAGGGAGAATGTGTGCTTAGAAGCAGGCCGGCAAATGACAGCAATTGTAATAAATAATTTTTATACTCCTTGGCTCTTGTTTGTAATGTTGGCTGCAAATTCGTAAACACAGCCTCTGTTTGAAATTAAAGCAAGCATTTGTACAGACCCTGGATCTAATGAGGAAAACAACCTGCACTATGAGCAAAGACTGCTAGGCAACTTTGCTGAATAGCCCGAGGAAGAATTTTGATAACTCCAGTGTCTGAACAAAGTACAAAAAAAGTATTTTGAAGATTAAAATAGAATAAACAGCACTGAGCCAATGGGTAATGCAGGGCGCTCTTCCACAAACACCACAACAAGATAATAAAAAAAAGGAAAAACTATGCATAAAGTGATCAATGTGATCCTTGAAAAGAGTTGACAGGTTGCGAAAGAGCGGATCAAGGATGAGAGTTCTACAACCCTTTGAGGAACGAGGGGGGGGGGATAAGGCTTAATGGTGCTCTGACAGCAAGGTCATTAGCACTAACTTCAGTTACAGTGCAGTCGTCCGGGTTCCCACTGCGCCACACATTACAGAGGTGTTAAACAAACCCGAAATCTAGATCTTGTCATAGATCTGTACCTCCTGCAAAATTTTAAAATCCCGCACAGGAAGACAGACTTATCGCCCAATTGACGCGCTAAGTCTCGCGACCGATGGAAACGGCGCAAATACCTACAAGACGATGACAATCAACAAGTAAGTGACGGACCGTAAGTGGTCGTCGACACCAATGACATTTAGGTGGAATAACCCCCTTCAAAAGGAAGCATTTAATAAATTTGGTGTGCCCAATTCGTAAACGGGCCAACACCACCTCTTCTCAGCGACTGCGGCGACAGGCCGAGTGCCATTCCTTGAAAGAAACGGTACCGGACGTTATGGATGAATCTGAAACCAATCAATAAGTGGTAATGGCCTCTAGTACGAGTTATAGAACAGCAAAAGAAACCTTGAAAGGTTGATATCAATGTGATGTTGAAGAGTTGATAAGCAAGGTTCAGATCGCCACGTTTTATCTTTTTTTTTGTGTGGAATAACCCTGTGGATATTAATAATGTATTTTATGTATGTTTGTATGTATATTTTATGTATTGTACTTACGTTAGAATGAAATTCGATCTCGTGTCGTCTTGGTTTGTACGCCAGGATGCCTACTCGGCTTGGCTTTGCTTGCTGTACTTGGGTTCTTAGGGAGCCCTCAAGAATCTCACTTTTTCTCACTGGGTAATTTTAATTCTCATGTTAGGCGTCTGTACCTGGTGGGAAGCGATTTAAACGCTTACAAGGTTATCCCGTGTTCGAGTTAACAAAATTCAGTCAGTTTGAAGGCTAAACACATCCATAACGAACCATTTGTTCCAAATAGAGACCATTTGAGGGAACATATACTGGTGTTTTAATATTGGGTTTTCGACAAAGACCGAAAATAAAGTGTACCAGGAGCAGAAAATTAAAACTGTGTGTGTGTGTGTGCTTGAGGCGAGTCTCTTTGGAAGAGTCCAGTGCTAAACCTGTATGATATTTTATTGTTCAACATCGTTTTCAACTTAAATTTTGCTCACGCCACATCTTACAAATAACACTCAACTAACAAAAAATACAGTAGTTAAAATATTTGGTCTGCTATGTACGAGCGCAAGTTGGTAGGCTACCTAATCTGTGTTATGGAGCTGACAAAAAAAAAAGCTCAACATTCTATGTATGACTAAAAATTAGCCGTTTAGTGATAGCTGTAGTAGAACAACAAAATCCCAGTCTAAACTATTACAGTAACAACTCGGACAAAAATGCCAAACTTAACAATAACTATTACTATTTTTATTTTAAATGGAACAGAGGTAAGAATAAATAGACCGACAGCAATTTGTGCGTCTTATGTAACAGTTTTTACACGACGAAACGATTAACCTTTCACAGGAGCACCCTTGGTCGACCAGGAATGAAAATGTCATTGAATTCTATTGCCAAAATTAACCGTTGTTGTTTTTATTTGTATTTTGTAATTGTTATTGACACAATCTAATCTTCTTTGGATAGAAATAAATAAAACAAACTTCATCGGAACTGGGACAGGATACAACTTAATTCAGAAATTAGCATCGTGCGCTATATTGCCACTACAAGTGTCATCAGTTTTCATATATCATTATATATCAGTATATCATTCCTACTGTGCTAATGAGTTGTACTAATTCAAACCTTCGCTTTAGCATATTCGTAATTTTCGATGCCTTAGTTAGACTCTGGTCACTGGAACATTAAAACTTATAGAATACATAAATGTAATGGCTCATCTAACTTAGAAAGGGGGTTGGGGGAAAGCATGAAGAGAATTTTTAAAAGGATGATTTTAATACTCCTATATTCATAGGCCGATTTATAACTCTCCTACTCGCGTATTGGAGACTAAGTCTCTACCATTCTGTTATGGTCTGCATTTTAATAATAATGCTCTGATTATCTATAAATAATACTTTATTTTTGGTGGGTAAGCGCTAATCACTGGGTGTAAGTGTGTGTATGGCGAATTTTTGTGAGCGGAGTCAGTTACTATTGCAGAAGAAACTATACCACAAGCCACACCTGTTTGCCATGATGTCATCATGAGTCAGCCAATGACAAACGAGAAGAGCAGATCTTTGGCCATCTGAGTGGACCAACCCGGTCACGTGGTATGCGCGTCACGGCAAACAGCCGTGGCGCGTGGTATAAGGCTTACAAACTTTGTTCTAACATTTACACAGCGATTGTTGAACAATTCACTGTTGAAAATTTTAGTTATTTTCTGTTCAGTCGCCAGTCAGGTTCGACGGTCGTTGGACGTTTTTTATTTTTAAATCACATTTCTCTGTAATCTCAGCTAAGAACGCCCTGAGGGCAGGATTTAGCAAGATCAATTTCCTCCTAAATGCCCCATTTTAAGGAAGTGGACTGTAATTCAGCGGTACAAAGAACTCAAAACAAGTTACCAGTTCGTTACTAATGATTTACGGTTTTATTTTTTTTTCAGTCATGTTTCTAAATTATTGTGTCGAAATCCTGGAGGGAAACATTCTCAAGAATACTTAAAACGTCTGCCTTCTCTTGTGTTTACAACCCAATAACCTGTACGCCAGTACAGTCAGGTTTTTTTTTCAATATCCTTGAGAATGGTTCGCGTAATTTTTTTTTCTTTTGTGAAGAGACGTAAACATTTTTAAAGCTTTTAAAAAGCCTTCGCTTTTATTGGAGAGTTCACTCTTTTACCACCTCATGTTGTAGTGTCACAAGTTACACCAATGTTGATTTGTTTTTATTAATGGAACAGGAATTTTTTGTTACATTTATGCAATTTAAAAAAATTATATTTCTATGGGCTTCACGTGAAATTTTTGCTATTGCAATTGCTTCTATCTTGGTGCTACCGTTGTGGGTTTGCCTGTGTTGTGTTTTTAACCTTTTAGCTTTGAAATGAAGATAGAGAAAAATGGAACTCCAATCCTCGAAATGTAACAAGTGTATGTGTTTTGAAAGCGTTTTTGTGCACAGTATTCCATGTCTATTTGAACTCACCA
The DNA here is from genome assembly GCA_023313725.1 of Lithobius niger. NCBI lineage: Eukaryota > Metazoa > Arthropoda > Chilopoda > Lithobiomorpha > Lithobiidae > Lithobius > Lithobius niger. The sequence continues at coordinate 24,606 of JAHWFP010045765.1, read as the reverse complement.
TTAAAACTTTAGATGACTCGGCTTAATTTTAAACATTACCAGATGATTTAACATGTAATAGAAAGTGAAGGGCATGGGTAAATCCGGGGATTCAAACCGAGAAACCTCAGTTCATGTCCAGCATAATTACCAGAATAGGCCACAGCAGATATCCCGTGTTTTTAAGAAGCCTGGAGTGCCTAAAACCAACTCTGCATAATCGCTCTGGTGCGTACTTTACCAGGACAACCTTTCTAGTTACCAGCTATTGTCACCACTCAACAACAGAAGTGCCAGAAATTTCAAAATATATGTTACAAAAATGGCATTAACGTACAGTTAATACAGGTTATGCAGTCTCAAATAAATAAATACAAACACTTTCTATAATTTTGCGTCTAAACGAGCTCATTAAAAATGTTTACTGGAAACTGACAACTCCTGGCCCTTAGTACTGGAAATTTCACTCGGACTCCGCTATTTCGTACTAGCAAAAACCAAAATAGCGCATTTTCCTTTACTACTACCTAATCTCACACAAATCGCATTTTTTTTTCAATCCACCTCCATTTCGTTGCATCCCAAGTTTCTTTTCGCCAACTTGAAAAGACCAAAGCGAAATCTCCGTTTGGCTTAGCTGCCAGCTCGTGCGCATGTGCAAAGAGGGATGCTTCTGAATTCCCATTCCGGCGATGAAGATGAAGAAGAAAACGAAGAAGAGGTGGAAAAGAAGAAGAACGTCCACGGATAAAAAAAAAAAGCGGAGAAAAAAAAGCCAGTAATTGGACTCCCGTTTCGCCTTCTCAATGTCAGCACGGGGAGAGAGAACAACCCCTAATTCAAGCGTTGACGAGGTTAATTTAGTGTGCAAAGTACGCATTTATCCTTCGCGAAACCGCGACGAGAAGAGGAGTCTATAGAAAACAGCGCCGTTGCACGAGGGACGGAACTTATTACCGAAGGTTTACGGGTGCCTCAAGTGCCCCCTTTACCTCCATAATCCGCCAGTTCTCTAGTCCGTTTATATCCCCGCATGAATCTACCCGAAACTTTCTTTTTTCTTTTTTTTAAATATTTTTTTACTGAAGTTAAATTTTGTTTTTACCCATGTAAAACATTGTATAAAAACCGTTTCCTTTCCTTCGCGTGAAGCTAAAACCCCCTTTATAACGAGGCAACGGTGGAAAACAAACGTAGCTCGCACCGTCGTAACCGGCAATTACCAGCCCTAATTTTTCCGACTGCAGTGTGGTTAGTTTCGGAACGTCGTGGTGTAAACAGTTCTTATTAGCTAAGACTTTTTCGCATCCGTTTTCGTATTATCGAGGGTTCATCACACAAAGTAAAAGTGTAAAACGAGCCAAAACTAGACGAAGTGGAAACCCGGAAAGAGCGCATATACAGTAACATCGCACACACCAGGCAAGTTTCCTTCGTAGGGGTAACATACAAAGTGAACGAACAAGTCGCAGAAAATGAAAAAAAAAATATGAAGAAGCCTAAGCCATTCATGCAATGCATTGGAATGGGTCGCTTTCGTACCCCGGGAACGTTTGTCACCGGTTAACGTCCCGTTTTATCGAGCTGCACTAGAAACTTTACTACCGCCTACGCTTTAGTTTTTTTTAATCCCTTCAATTGAAAAGAATTTTTTTTCGTTCCGACTTTCTTTTTATAAGAAAAACCTAGACCGTAAATGACGTTGCGTAAGTTACGAGGACTCTGTAGTCAAGAATCAATTTTAATAATGACGATTATGCATAAGAAACACGTAAAAATTTTTTATGTCTGGGTTTAAAATTTTAATGCGTCGCACACTCACCCGACATCATTTCCACGCCACAGTTGGAGGCTGCGGTACGTTCACCCACCACCGTTTTATTTTGATATTTTTAAACACGATGCAGAGAATTGGAAACGACTTTACGCAGTAGTGTAGAGTGGGTTTGTTTCAATATGATCGGGAGAAAAATAAAACAAAAATTGGGAAAATCAGTTTCATCTATCAGGTCACACGCTAGTGTGTCGCCAGCCAAGATAAACGATAACATCCAGATAAAATATATAGATGAGCATGGCGACCACTGGATACGTTGTGTCTTTTTTGTTTACTTTTTGTTTGTGATTTTTCAGATGTGGGCGATGGGTTTTTTTTTTTTTTTGACCAAACTAAACGAAATCAGTTGCATACATTTTGTTGTGGAGCACAATATCTATGGTTTAATGCCAGGTTCAGCGTGCAAAATTTACACATTTGATGAAAGTCATTCT
>JAHWFP010045765.1:0-11986 GCA_023313725.1 Lithobius niger | reverse complement strand
TTTTTTTTCTTTCTTTATCCTATCGTTTATTTTTTAAGCCTTTCTTTTAGTCTTGTGATGGCCATCAACTCCTATTTTTTAACCAATTTAATTTTTTTTCGCTTCTTTAAGTTTGTGGGTGTCTAGGTGACATTTTTTCCCCCCGGCCTACCGTACTTTGGGTGTATTCTGAAGTGAGTTAAAAAAAAAGCAATCTGTCATTTGGTATAGGCTAGCTGTACCCTACTGCTCACCCCGTACAGGAGCCACCAACGTGGACACTCTAGAATTATCTGTGTAATACGGTCAAGTAATGCACCAACAGAAATGCTTAACAAAACAATAAAATTCCTTTCATTTCCCGCTTCTTTCCGAAATTTGGCAATGCGGTTGGCACCAATTTACGAAGTATCCATTCATCTGAAAAACTTCAAATTTTAAATATAGAACATTTAAGCCTTAAGGCAGGAGGGTTTTTAATGATTTTTCTCTAGGTTAATAAAATTCGGGAAGTCAACCAGTTGAAAATAAGCAATTAGCATTGAATCTAATAGACATTCGGCTTATTAGCACACGATTCTGTTAGTAGTTCTTTGGCAGAACATAAATAAAAAACTAATTCACCCTGCTTAGTCAAAAAATTCGTAAGCCTGTTAAATGGCTTTGCGAAGGAGGGTTATTTTTGTTTTTGTGGCTAAGGAAAACAGATCCTCAGGAAAAAAATAAAGCCAAATTTGCCATAAAAACAGGAAAAACATTTCTTGTAATGTTAAACGTTAAATTCGTAAGCATCCTGGCCCCGGACACCCGCTGGGGAAGCTCACAGCGCTCTCATATAGATTCCCTAGCTGAAAGAAGGGCGAGACGGCAAATGTAGGTCAGATTTTGTAGTTTCTTGGGTCGGGGAGGGGGGGGGGAACTCTTGTTTTGATCACAGATAGCGATAACCCAACTTTCATAAAAATTCATTAGAAATGAATACCAACTTCGGAATTAAAACCTACCTAAACGTCAATTATGGTTTTTTTTCTAAACGGCAATGCCGTTTTTTGTTCAGTTGATTATTTACACATGCTGAGAGGCTACCAAGAAACATCAGGGTGAACGACAATGTTTTTTAGTTTGTAAATTTTCACGCGAAATACACAACGCGGCTTGCTCTATATGTTGCCAATAACATTTGACAAAATGTCGCAGCATTAGGATTTACATTTTTCTACCATGGTAGAGAAGTTTGCTGGTTTAGTTGAAACCGGTTGGGAATTTCGGAAACCGTAGGACTAGGTGAGAATCTCCGCACGAGAAGACGGAATTCTAAAGGCGTCTTTAAATTTATCAGGCTTCTGGAAAAACCTTTTCACAGATTGAAGTAAACGTAAGGTAAATTCTAAGGTTCACCTAACTTCCAAACACAACACTGACGCTTATTTTACTGTGTATACACGCTATAAACGTGTAATACCCATTCCGTTTTCCCCTGATACTTCTAGTTTACTTTTTTGGGGTGCGTTATTTTTGTGACGCCACGTGAATCTTTTTCTGTGAGTGAGCGGATTAGGCCTGAAGGCGGAAAAAATGACTTTTTCGTGTTTGTATGTTTTGCTGTTGGAAGTTTTTCTGATTTTGAGCAACGCTTATCATGTTCCCCGGGGGCTATGATTTTGTTTTGTGTGCTCCTATTATTTATACTCTCTCTGTCAACAATATTATCATCCCTGTGAACTCATTCTTATGTTTTTTTTGTTTTTTTTTGGCTCCTTGCTTCATCTTCTGTTGTTTTCCTACCTGTATGGTCGTGTTGGGTGTTAGTCCCTACTAATGTGGAAGCTGTGAAATTCTTCCATGTACCTGTTAAGTCCTGTGTATGCGCCATTTTTGCGCACAAAAAGGTTTTTGTGGACCATGGCATAGCCGGACCACTGCACTGTGACTGAGGTTGGCGCTAATGACCAAGTTGTCGACGCGCCATTAAGCCTCAATCCCCCCCCCCCCCCATGTCGTAGGTTTAGTGTACAACGAGATCAAAGCAACTGACTGTAAGTTACGCCATACTTTCTTTTACTATGCGGAGTTTATTCACGTTTGATGCGAACGTATGATGTGTTTTTTTCGATTCTTTAGTATTATTGAATGTGACTCATGTTAAAATACAGGTAGGACTAGAGATTTAGAACGTTACTCATCTGTCAAAACGTCACCTAATGCCGGCCCAATTCCTTTTTTTTTCTATGTGTACCATTTGCTGACGCCACTTAACATGAAAGTGAAGAATGTCTGAACTTAACACCACTTTTTCCTTTTTACCATTTATTTTTGACATTCGTGTCTTAAAGTAAGTAGGTCCACGGCCCCTCTAGTTTCGTGTTACTTTCTTGCTAGTTTCACGATAATGTCGTGCTAGGTTCCTGCTAAAGAACTGTTTATGATTTCCAAATCGTTGATCAGATTGCAAAGAAACCGGCTACAAACAATCTTCAAAACTGAATGTTCTCTAAAAAAGGTCGTACATTCAATGGTAAAGCAATACTTCTGACCAAAATATTCGTCCATTATGCAGTGGGAAAAGCTGCTCTAAAACTACTTTTTTCCGGGAAAAATAATACTTTGTGTTACTATATTGCTAGTGTCGTGTCTGTTTCTTGCTAGTTTCTTGCTAAAATATTGCTAATTTTGCGTTAGTTTATTGCTAGTTTCATGATAATATTTGACAATGCTTGTTTCGTATTAGTTTCCTGCTATAGTTTCATGCTAATATATTTGACAGTTTCTTCTTAGTTTCTTGCTAGTTTCATGCTAATAATTTGCTAGTTTTGTGTTAATTTCTTGCAAGTTAAGTTTTAAGTTTTTGCTAGACTCGTGTGAGTTTCTTGCTAGTTAAGTTTTAAGTTTTTGCTAGTGTCGTGTTAGTTTCTTGCTAGTTTCTTGCTAAAATATTGCTAGTTTTGCGTTAGTTTATTGCTAGTTTCATGATAATATTTGACAATGTTGTTTCGTATTAGTTTTTTGCTATAGTTTCATGCTAATATTTTTCATGTTTCTTCTTAGTTTCTTGCTAGTTTCATGCTAATATTTTGCTAGTTTTGTGTTAGTTTCTTGCAAGTTAAGTTTTAAGTTTTTGCTAGGTTCGTGTTAGTTTCTAAGCGACCAAGCCGCACGATCAGGTCGCTGTGGCCAACGAGAATGCTTACAGTATATGTAGCACCGCGCACTTGGACGCCATAGCCAGTTAGTCGCAGCGGCCACTGGGATACCGGGCGGCATGCAGGCGTCCAAAGGGCGACCATACTTGCTCCGTGCTTATTTTTCGCCACATATACGTGTTGAGGGCCGGGCGCAGTATGGAGTTAACGCTGGTTCACCCTCACTACGTTTATATAATAAATAATAATACAATAACAATTTTGTCACGATAGCAACAGGTCTGGCAAGGATCCTAAGATCGTTAACAGCCAGCCTAAATTTAAAAAAAAAACAGAACTCAATCACAAATAATGTTACAGATTGGCCAAGGAAAGGTGAGGGGATTGGCTATCGGAACACGATTATGCCTTCCCACCAAGGTTAGACCTGCCAAGGACTCTATGGCCCTCGATGGCATCGCCAAACGTGTTGGACACGGAAGGTGTAGGATCGGCCCAAGTAAAAAATAAAATCCAGACACAACGTTTATAGAAATATCTATAAACACAAACACGTCTATAAACGTGTATAGAAATGTCTCAAACACAACGTGAGAAAACCACACAATACAACATGCACCTTGTAACTTTAAATCTCCCAAACGACCTATTTAACGTTTGGCTAAGAAATATACTAAGAACACACTAAAATCCCAGCAGTCTTCCCGGCTTTATGTTATGTAAGACAAACTTAAGTCTTATTCGAATGTATGCGAAGAAAAAACAGGTGAAATAGCTTGTTTCCATATCTTTCTAACGGTCACTTTCAAATTGATGGACTATTAATGAACTACTGATGCAATAGATCAGTACACAAACCTCGTGTGGGCCCGGACCACTGCACTGGGACTGAGGTTGGCGCTAATGACCAAGCTGTCGACGCGCCATTAAGCCTCATCTCCCCCCCCCCCCTGCCTACGGTTTGGTCACGCACCCCTACCCCTCAACTCCTGGGTATAAAAAGTGGTCGAAAATTTGAAAGCTTTTCCAGCTTTAGTTTAGCTTTTTATTTATATTAATTTCTTTTCAAATTAATGTTAAATTTTAATTTAAAAAATGCTTTGGAATGTTGACTTGGGTTAATTAAAAGGAAACAATTTTGTTGTACTGCAAGCATGATTGTGCAATGCATGAATGGATTTAATATGACAAGCAAACATTACAAGATGTTTTATCAGGTCTCTTCCAGGTTTAGGTTTATTTCATGAACTGAATCCAAATATTACTGCTAAATCTACACATATTCAATTCAATGCATAAATAATTAAAAACAAACATTACAATTATTAAAGCCTATTATTTGTATTACGACAAGACAAAAGTGAATTCACTTAATACATAATTAAGCTGATGAAAACTCTCCTATTTTATGCTGGGCAATTCTTGAATTTATGAAGAAACGGAAGATGAGTTTGCATTTATGTTTAAAATATTTAGGAAACAATGAAAATTTTACGTTACAGAATGCCTCCCATTTCTTCCGAAAAATATTAGATGGAAATGATTGTATAAACCAAAGTATTTTTTAAAGTACGTATTTACCCAACGAGGTAAGTGTTTTTTTTTTTAATTCACCACTGATAAAATTTTCCGAATCTGTTTGGTATAATTTCAATGCAATTATTTCACCTTTGAGTGATATTTAAATAATATATATATATATATATATATATTTTTTTTTTTTAATTTGCAATTACTGTTAGTAATTTGAATTATTTCATTTTATTCTAATGACTAAACACCACGCGTTAATTCTCTATATCACAACTTAGCTAAATTAGTGAGGCAGACTATTACTGAGTCAGTGTTTACAAACTCAACAATCTCAGAGTAAACGTATACGGTGATTGGATATTTATTACTTTGACGTTCTAAATTGCTGCCCATGAATTTCAAATCTGTTGCAACCAGGAAATTACATTTTTTTTTTTTTACTAGCCGTCTTATTACGTATTTCTTCCGTCTGGAGATTTCACAAGTTTAAAATGAAAGTAGCTTTACGCCTAATGGACTTGAAAATGACAGGTTTCAAGAAGCTTACACTTTTATACTTAAAAAACCATGTTTACTTATTTATGAATTTTAGCATATTTCTCTTTCGCTGTGATTCAAGTAGTTTTAAAGATAGGAAAGGAAGGAAGGTAGGTCATAAAACGGGAACGCAACACTTCTCGTCCCTAAATAAATTACAAACCTGATTTCGGACCAAAAACAATCTCAAGCAGCTAAAGTGCTAAAAAGGAAAAGATATTGAGTCTGTGTAGAGATCTTAGATACCTCCGTGGTCTTTGCGGGTTCTCTTATATGTAGCGTTTAGATAGGCTTGGCATCGAATCGCTTGAGCTGACATGCTGATCTTTGCCTAACCATTTCGATCCTTTTCGATGACCAAGCTGTCGACGCGCCATTAAGCCTCAATTCCCCCCACCCCTTTAAAAGAATGATTGACGTTAAACCATCTTCCTTTTTTACTGTACGTGGAAACAAAGAGGTCATCATCTTAAACTTGCAGTTGCCCTTACCAAAAAAAGATTGTTCAAAATATTTTTTTTGCAAATCGTGTGGTGCACCCGTGGAATAGCCTTCCATCCGGGCTGGTAAATTCTTCCAGTCTTTCCATGTTTAAACGAGGTCTTAAAGAGACTGTCTTGTCCAATTTTTTAAGTGTTTTGAAATTTTCTGCTATGTTTTATTTGTTGTTGTGGTTTTTTTTTTAATTGCTCTTTTTTTGTAATTATTTTGTAAAATCTTAGGTTGTGTATTAGTGGATCTTGCTATCCCTTCTCAGTCCTATTTACCTTTTTCTTGGTAAATAAATCTTTATTATTAAATATAGCAAAACTTAAATTCACCTGCTATCGAGAGTCCGGGAATTGAGCCTAGGTTTTTGGGGATGGACCTCCCAGTGCCTCCCGTATGCCTCCTAGGCCAATGGTTACTCACCACTGTTACATTCGCTGCTAACTTACCACAGTGACTTTAATAGTTACGGCAAGTTAGCAACGGTTAGAAAAACGTCGAGTTACCGCTGGGTTCTAGTGCATTGTAGGCCTAATCCAAAGACCCGGCTTCAATTTCAGTACTCACGATGTCACGTGATTTTTTCTTCACAATTGCTGATCACTTGTCATTTTCAGCTGTTCGGAATGCAGCCCCACAAATGCAAAAGACTTTATGTCACAAATATGGAGGAAAAGGCTTAAAACCTAGTCCACTTAGTATAGGTTTGAGTTAGAGTTGATGCCTCCCGCCTTGGCTTTTCTTCGTATTAGAGCAACCCATGTACAAGGTGGCTAAGTTTATTGAGGGGTATAATTCTGAAACATCATGCCCCACCATTATTATTATTATTTTTTTAATTTTGCAACTTGATGCCTTTTGCCATTGTAGGGCTGAATGGTGGTTCCCTTGTGTTTCTTCATTAAATCTACCAAAACATTGAAGAGATGGAGATAAAGAACTGCAAGCAAGTTGTCGAACACTTTCAACTAAAACCTCTCAAATTCATAGCTAACGAACTTAAAGGAAAAGGACACAGATCAAACTCCATCTGAATTTCTTGTATCATGTTCGGCACATGTCATGTAGGCCGTACGCTGCCATCCTCTAAATGCCCAACAAGGAGATGTGTTCGTACTCGCGTAAATGCGTAAATACGCAAGAAACCAAGCCAGCGTTGATATCGTACACCTTCATTCAACACGTTGCCCAGACATGAAAGAAAGCAAAAACGTTAACGCTGCAGCACGAAGTAATAAACAAACAAAAAATATGTTGGAAAGTCGTTTCGTTTCCTGAGGAAGAGGGAGGGACGTGAGAGTGGGAGGGAGGTCGGGAAAAACACTCTGTCCGTAACGGTTGCATTTATGCCGCAAGTGTACTACCGATAAACCAACCGTGAACAGATAGAAAGCGAGAGCCGTGAAAGTTTTTTTTTTTTTTTATCACACGCCGCAAGTTATAGCAAAGGCGGGAATACTTGTTTGCCTCTGAAATGAACGACCGGTGTCATGCTGTTCGCTGACTCGTTGCCGCGTGGTAAAGCAGTTTTGTTGCAGGTCTTATGACCCACGTTGCCCCTCTGAATCATCCCAAGCCAACCGTATACAGCCGCTTTTCGTCGTTTTTACTGCATCCGAAACTGAGACTATACGCCATTGCAAGCACAAGATTATATGATTGAGGACGTGTACAAGGTCTTCCTTCTTTGCAAAATGATCCTATAACGGCTGCACCCGAATGACAGCTACAACCAAGAAAGTACATCTTCTTTGCCATTTGAAGAAAATTAGATGTTGACTACAGTTCTGATGGAAGTTCTGGTATGAGAATAACAAACGATTCCCTTTCTTTTTATATATAATCGTATATATAAAACAGTGGCCAACGTTCGGAAGCATTTTATCGAAAGGCAGGTGTTTTCCGAGCGTGTTTCTGTATATTCGCGATTAGAATCCCATAAGCAGTTAGTTACGTTTGGCAGTGTGCACATAAGCGAGGATGCTATTAAACTAAATAGTGATGCTTTATAGCAAACTACTGGCTACGTCTTTTAGCTCACTTTGTTGAAAATAAGTTATTTAAAAAAAGAGTTGCAGGTAGTAATGAAACACTTTACACGCTGAAAATATCATATTTCAGGATACAGTTTTATTTGAAAATAAAGCACGCAGATTGCAAATATTATTTCAATTTTTTTTTAAATAAATTTCTTTAAGCCTTAGGTCATCTTAAGCAAACTAATGCTTGTATACATGAACCGGCTCAGTTTTGAACCTTACTGAAAGTTTCTGAAGGAGCATGAAATCGAGCAAGGGTAGTGGCAAACCCGGGGATGTGAACTGGGAATCCTTCGTTAACCAGAGAGAGCCAAGATAATGTCCACAACAGGTCAGATTAGATCCAATAGCCGCGGAATAAGTGTGGTAGTCTATCACCCTACTCCGGCAAGCACAGGCTGACAGAGGCTTTTACAAGGTTTCTTTTTAAGTCATCAGCTCATTTAGGCAACTGGAATGACTTCAGCCAGACGACCTAGTTGTTTGAAAAATCCATTATATCGTTTCTAATCCACTACAACCTCTGCACCACACGAATACGTACATGGTTGAATGACTTTGTAAAGCACCTTTGCACTGATTCAATCTTGTCCACATCCTTTAAAAGATGTGGCGACCAGACCTGACTTGAAAACTTCAACGTCGGACGAATATTAACTCTATCACACGGGTGACCCTTGACTTTTGGGACCCCCGGTATATTTGAAGACGTATGTCACACTGTTGAATTGTGCTTATATTTTTCGTGTTTACAGCTAACGACAGTGGATGGAAAGCCACGATTTTATCACTGTTTATATTTATTCATTTTGAGCATGAGAATAATTTTTGCCAACATTTGACCCGTTTCGTGCAGGACAAACGGCAGCTGAACTCTGCAGCTCGACGAAATATCTCAGTGATAAATGAACTTCCAGAAATAGAAAGTGTTTCATCCTTGGCAATCGCGGCTACATTAATTTTACTGCAACGTTATCCGATATTGGAGCCTCAAGGAGCTACTGCCCAGCTCACAGGGCACAGGTCTATATCCTGGCAGAAACCACTGGAAAGGGCAATATTGTCTTTGCCCCAGGCCTGCAGCTCAAGAAAAAGTTATTTCAGAAATGGGGTGATCGCGTAAGACGATTTACGAACATTTCTGGTGGAAAAAACGAGATGCACCTTTAGACCGATAACAGAGAGGAGGTTGCCTAGCTGGTTGGAAATGGAGAAACTAACCCTTAGTGAATGAAATAACCACTTAGTATAACCCTTCATAGTTTGTTTCCATTCCAGCTTGTAAAGTTACAGTTTGCCTTATGTTTATACCAACTCTTGGAGCAGACTCTCAATACTGCAAAAACTACAAGAGTACGTTACGTTCTCTGCAAACACATCGTGGAATAAACCATAGTGGACAGTAACCGTAGATGTATGATTGTTCCTTGCAACTTGTTGAAACTATAAGTCTCTGGCCTAGTGTTAAAATTGATATCACATCATCCTTTTAGATATCAGGTAATGTTATGCATATAGTACAAATGATAAAATGAATGGTTCTCACTTTAGTATTGAACGAGTCGAATTGAACACATCATGACTCATTGCCTAGATTTATGTGATAAAAGGAATGTTCTGATGTTCACGCAACTCAATGAGCAACTCTTCAAAAACTAACGAAAGGGTTAGAGGATGTATTTTGCCACTATATGTATAATGTTCATTCAGGCGTATTCCAATGCGCCGTAGCTTGAATGGGCTGCACTGCACTGCTCGCATTACCATCCATTTTAGTGATGGAAGAGGTTATTTGATGTAACGAACTCGACTCGTTAACTCATTAAGACTACAAGCAGAAATATCTTGCATGTAGTTATTGTCATACGTGGTATCACAAGTGCTAAGAAATTATCAGATAATTTTGTTCGCCCCGAGTGTTTCATCCCCTATAAACTCACAAGTGCTGTTTATGCAGAAATTAATTTCATGAGCGCCAAGAATGAGGGAAGTTATCTGGCAATAAATATCTAGGAAAATCTGGCAGTTACAGAATTTCTCGTTATGTTTCATTATTCAGCAACTCTAAATTATGCATAAAAAATTAATAATTTAAGTTTTTATATTTTTAAATTTTTTATTCTTTTTATATTTTTTAATTTATAATTTTTTATAATATGTAATTTTTAGTTTTTAGTTTTTCATAATTTTAACAAACGGAGAGGCATTTTGTAAAAAAAAAAGTATCACCAAATCGCCTTAATAATAATAATAATATTTATTATTAAATAACAAAAATTAATAAATTATAAATTAATAAATTATAATTAATTATTATTATTTAAGAATAATTAAGAATTATTATTAAAACAATCTTGTTCATACATTTTTTTACAACAAAACGGCGCGTCATATTTGTTGCCAGGTTACATGATCAGTTGTTAAACTTAAGTATTAAAACTTGTTGCTAGCAATGCAAACGAACGGAAACCAACGTATTGCGAAAGAAAGACCTTCAGTATTGTTTATGATAGTAAAATAGATGTTTTTTTTATTTGAAATTAATGCAACAAACGTTTCGTAACGCGTCGGCATTAAAACGTTTTGAGCTAATTCCGCCAGATATGCGGTGTCAGTTTCAAATAGCTCCGGCCATGTTTTCCATTACAGTGCGTCGACCAATAAATGCTACAGGATATTCTGACTTAGTTTCAAATTTAGCCAATGAACATTGATTTAACAGTAGCTAACAGTAGCACAGTAGCTTGATCGAAAGCTACAAAAGTGTAATCACTGAAAATCGGTTGTGATTGGACGAATTTACCACACGATCAAGACTATCAGGCAAATTCTCTCTTTAATTTCTTCCCTTCCTCGCGAATTTGTATCATAAGGATGCCGTAATTTTGAATATTTCAATAGAGCAGCGTCACGTGACGTCATATTGGCTACGAGACACCATTTGTAGGTAATAGCTACAAGGTGCACTAGATTAAAATGTAACGGAAAAAACGCACTTCTAGTCAAGACAGTGCGTTGAGAGCGTATTTCTTAGGCTTAAAAGAACGTTGTTTCCCCAACAACAAAAATCGCGCGTTATAGGCTTACGAAATCCAGTCTAATAGCATTGGCTTCAATAAGACGATCTTCCGTTCTCCCTCCAGTGCTCCTTGCAGCTAACCCAGTTACTGGCTCCACCACAGAGTTATGCACAATAATACTACGTCGTGTCACTGCACTATAGAAATGCACCTCAGCCAGCCACCTAGCGGCTCTTGCCTTTCTTGCGAGCTTCGTTTGCAAAACTGTGATTTGATTTTCATTTCTTCTCTGGAATTAAATATTTCTATAAGTAATAAAATTTTGCAACAAGTTTTCAAATACGATTTCTGTTTCCGTGGCAACTCTGTTCCGTAATTAGTGGTTCAATATTTAGGATGTAGGACGAACGAACTCAATTGAAGTTCTCATCTTCAACAAAAACCAGACTCCCACTTTATTTAATTCATTCTCTGAATTGAACCAGAGACTGTTTGCTTCTCCATATATTACTTCCGGTGCGTCAGGCAATGGAGCCCACGTCTGTTTGATCGTGCAACTCGACTGAAACAAACATTGATTGTGCAGAAACTCTCTTCGTTCTGGAGTGCACAATTGTTTCCGGACGTTTGCGATCAAGTGCAGAGCCCCAGTGGGTCTGTCATGAATGCAGTATTCTTTATCTTTTATGCTCTTACATTCTCTTATCTCAATTCAGAACAATATTGCTGTAGTCATCAGTTTTCATTTGTTGGATTGAGTTCGGTCAATCCTCCTGCTGGGAAGCAGGTCTTGTCCGGTCCCTGGTTTCACAAAGACAGACAATCCTTTTCAATCCCTTTCTATTTTAATTCAATCTTCAATAATTGTAGCATTCTGTAAGTTTAGTACGAGAGTTGAAGAATATGCCATTCTCTATTTCCTGTCGTAATCTCTGTTGATTGCGTATCATAGAAGTTACTAATTACTTTGGAACATTAAAGAAAAAAAGATCAAGCCAAAGGAAAACCAAGTAATTTGACTAATAATTGCGATGTGGAATGGTCGCACTTAGTATTTAGTAACAAATATTCAGCTAATCAACGAAAGTCTGCAGGGGGCTGTGTGAAACTAAGTACAGCTGCACCTGGTTTCCCATGACAACAAATTTATGCGTTAAAAAGTGACGTTCTCAGAACTGTAATGGACTTCTATGAGACTTTTTTTCTTCAATTAAACCTGAATGAGTTTACCTAATGGGTTAAATTGTAA
>JAHWFP010045764.1:0-30071 GCA_023313725.1 Lithobius niger | reverse complement strand
TTTAAGCGATTTTATAGGACCGTTTTTATTAAATGCTGTCCAAGTAGGTGGACAAAAATCGTCAAGTTTCCAAATCATGAGTACTGCACTCAATAAAAATAGTGCTCTTAACTATTTTTGCAAAGTGTTATAAGTTTTATCATACTTTAATTGGTTCTGACGCATTTTCACTTCCACCCAAAAAACTTTTGCCTTTAATCGTTTATATTTAAACCTTAAATTCACTAGGGAGGCACAGAATATTCGGTAGTTATTCGGTATTCGGCCAAAAATTCAAGTATTCGGTATTTGGCTGGATACTGATTTTGGCCGAACAGTGATTCCGCTGAACTGATATTGGCTCAATAGTGATATTCGGTATTCGGCCAAATACTGATATGGACCCAGTAATTCGGTTTTTGGCCGAATAGTGTTAAGATTTGTTGGTATTGGGCCGAATATTTTTTAGTATTTATGCAATTGTGTTAATGTAAGAATGTTTAGCTACCGGTAAGCATTTAGTTTTTGGTTTGTGAGGAATTATCTTCTGACATTTCTAAAAGGAAAAGTGATCAAATGTTTAAATTACGTGTATTCGGCAGTTATTCGGCACAGAACCGAATAATTCGGTATTTAGCCGAATATGTGAATTGTTTGGTGCCAAATATTCGGTATTCGACTGTTTAATTATTAGGTTGTGTATTCAGCAAGTTGAGTATTCAGTTATATAATCGGCATTCGGCAATTTAAGTATTCGGTTGTATATTCGGCAAATTTTGTATTCGGTGCATCACTAAAATTCACTCAAGCTTCATTAGGTCACCACCAGTTGGCGATAGGTCTCAACTGTCGTTAGTGTCGGACTGTCATTTTAAAACTGGCTCCTGCGAAATTTGTGGTTCATTTGAATTAAATGGGCCAAATATTTCCCATCTCTTTACTTATTGGCTAAAATAGTCTATCCCCCAAAACTAAACCTAGCTCCCATGCAGTTGCCACCCTGCTCCTCTCCCAGCAGATACTGCCATCTGTCCCTCATTAATTGTTTGGACACTTTGGTTGTGCTCTTGCAATCGAAAAAATGCCCAACTTGTTAGTCTGCTCTAAAAAAACCAAAAGCGTGCTTGCATTTGAAAACCATGGAGATAACATTGACAAGTAGCATGCTTATCACACATTTTCGCGTAAATCCCTTGCAACATGTCTCCAACACAACGGAAAGCGACTTAAAAGAAATCGGCGCATACAGTACCATTCGAACCAGAGTAGAGAATGCGAACAGTTAATCTTTTCTAGATCACGTCTTGGTTGTGTAGGTGATATTTCAATCCCGCAACCCCCAGAATCAAATTCGCACCAAAATAAGCGGTTTAACAGGTAGAAACTAATTTGAATGACTGCTATTACACCCAATTTTGGGCTTAAAGGGACACCCGGCTTGCCTCAACATTCCGCGTGCCTTATAACAGCTAGGCACAGATTGCCATTCACGCATTTACAGTACCAAGGTTGGCTGGGGTGGTAGCTGCGTTCCTCAGAGTGAGGAACGACTCTGCGCTCTCGGTTGGCTTTGGGAATAGTACACAACGGAGTAAAGTTAAAAACTATCGTCACAAACCGGAATGATTCCTTTATTTTAACATCACAATTTATAATTTCTAGGCTAGTGTCTTATAATTTTGCTTTAGCGATCTATTGGAATAATTAATTTTTACTGCATTAGTCTTTTAGATTTTTGATCTCGTGGTAATTACTAGCAAACGATTAAAATTAGTACTGCGCGCACACACAAAACTTCAAGGACATTGTAGATGCGCAAAGCATATTCGTTCTGGAAGAACATAAAGTTCCCCAACATTCAAAAAATCTAGACGCTACATTTTAATACTGATTTTTAGCAAGGGAAAGACTAACGGTAAGTTAGTAGACCTTCAGTGCCGTACTTGATGTGGAGGATCGTCAACTGATTTTGTTTTTGCCCCATACACAATTTTGCTGTTTCTAACAACTTTTAGGCACCATTAAATATTAACCGTCCGAAAGGCATTCTAGGTGGTTTTCTATCCAAGAGGTGGCGTTATAGAAAAGTAATTTCCAATGTGGCAATACAAAAATACTGCCTATTGAACACCCTGGCGAAACACCTATACCGTTAAAATGCTTTAAGTCTATTGTGAAGTAGCCTAGTTAATACCCTCTAGCTGTGGTAAGAAATTGGCTAAAACAAGGGACTTGATTATGCTGAAGATGTTGACGGTAAAATAAAATAAAACGTAAGAAATTGTTGCAACACTTGGTTGGACCCATACATACTAGGTAAATTGCATTTAAAGCACAATTTAAAACAAAAATTCAGATATTTAAAAAAAGATATTTCTATAGCAATCTTAATTTAAATACATTTTGGTTTTTGGCGCTCAAAGTCGGTTTCGTTCACAAAAAAATTTGAGACTGTAGGATTACTCTTGTGCTTTTTCGTCAGATCTTGCACGTACTTGCTACCTACTTTCATGGGTGTTTAGTAAAGAGTATTATGGTATTAAACAAATAATTGGCTAAATTAGAAGTATAACTGGCTGGGGGGGGGATTGCTTTGCAGATGTAGCTCTGGAACATTCTAAGCACCCTGTACATGACTTCCGTCGACTAGCAAAATCGAATTGATAATTTTGGTCTATGTACAGCTTTGAAATTCACTGTAGTTGCTGGCATAAAAAGCCTGCTTCAATGTTGTTTTGCAGCATTACAACGTTTTTGTTTTATTCACAGCTCGACATTGGCCTGTCCCATCTTAACATCTCCGCAGATGAAACCAATGAGAAGTCTGTCATGCACTCGTGCGAAGACCTGACAGCCACCACGTTTACTCCGTCAACGAGTTCGCAGAGCACTCCTTGCAAGGGGCGACCAAGAGCCCGAAGCCGCATTGCCGCTCTGTTCACAATTCCCGTGAGCGACGAACGGATGACGTACGCCACCGATGTTTCCACTTAGTGGGTGATCGGCAAGGCGTGAAAGTGTACAAATTAGATTTCTTCGCAATACTTGGTAGGGTTAAAAAAACAAAACAAAAAAGTAATACCAAAAACGCTTGTTATAGATTTTGAGTTATAGATTTTGAGTAAAGTAGTATTTTTTCCTGACATCGGGGACGAGACGTCCGTCACCTAACTCGATATGTGCGGTATCCATACTCTTAAAGTAACAAAAATACTCTTGACAATTCAAAAACATTTTTTGAGCAGTATCTTTGTACTCTGTGCAATTCTATGAGTAGTTTGTGTTTCTTAAAAAATAAAAATTTACAGCCATGTTGTACTATTTCTTGCATGTGTATGAACAAAAATGATCTGTAGATTACATTTCTCATGCTAGAAGTGGTAAAAATCTAGTTTTTATCAAATGTTAGGTGTATAAAGTTAAAAATAAAGTTATCCACTGAATAGCTGCTAGTACTGCTTTAAAACTGCGGCAACTGCCATCCAAAATGCCTGTTAACTTCTTGATCCCGTTTTAGTTTTTTAGTGCCCTAGTTCTAAAGCACTGTTTAAAATGTAGATTAGGTCCAAGCATAGCAAATATGCAACGGGATTATTTTTAGTGTTAAACTCTCATTGTAACTTTTTTATTTATGTAAGTCGTTAATCAGTGAACAAAAAGTAAGACTTTATTCTGTAGTGTAAGATTTGTAAAGCTCAAGTTAGGGTTAATGATGTAAGTTCACTCATTATATTTGTTTTTTTACTGCAGTTTTGTATTTGTACCTCGAAAATTCTTCGTGGTAGCACTTATTTTAAAACATAAAAATGCTTTGGCCGGTCCAGTCTGCTTTCTAAGATTGGACAATAGTGAACAGTTTGAATGATGCAAGGCTCGGGGTTCCCAACTCTTGATAAATTTTAGTCTGTTGTGAATGACTTTCATCAGCTATTGCCTTTTTTTTTATTAATGTAGTTTTGACTGTTTTGTTGATAATTTGAAAGCTTCAATTCATAATAGTACATTGCATGTGCTTATTTTTAATTCTAACTTATGTGCATCAATTCAGAATTTTTAACGATAATTGTTTATATTGGTTCGCTATCTAAAAGATTGCATAATTGTTGTGCAATAATGAAATTGTGCATTAAAGATTTTTGATAAATATGTTGCATGTTTCTTTTGATAAATATGTTGCATGGTTTTTTTTATAAGAATGATGGTATACACTGTTGTGAAAGTTACTGCTTGAAGATTGCAGTTTCAAGTAAATATGAGCAGGCTGTGGAAAGTAGGGTTAATTAAAATGGGCTGTGTGTGGGATTGATTTACTTATGCTTACATCCAGATGTAAATGAATTGGCAACGGTAGCGAGGGTTACATAGTAGCAAGGGTTTAAAATGGTGGCAAGGTTTACGTAGCAGTTAAATGTCTTAAGCTTTGTATGTTGTCTGCGAAGAAAAAATAGTGGTAGTCTTTATCCCAGCGCACCTTCCCAATTAAATTGCATGTTCGTTAAGGCGAAAATTCCTGCAACTCCCCACGATAGCTGGATCCAGCACCTCAGTGCGTGTAATCGCCGAATGGCAGTCCTCTTTATTGTCAGGATTCGCTCCCATCAAGACATGTTTCAGTGTGGACCCTGTGATTTGAGTTTTCCTGTGATTGGACACCATTATTTATCACTACTTTTTTAGTGTTTGTGAACCCTATGTTTTGGAGTGATTTCCTTAGGTTCGTGACTTAGGCCGTAATCAACAAATCATGGCGGCTTACTTATGGTACTTCGGACTCGTTGATAACAGCTCAGAAGGCTGACTTGCCTATTTTCAACTCTGGCAATGGCTGCTTTAGCAGGGGAGTATGTGTTTTGAGGAAAATTTGTAAAAAAATATTGTATAAAGGTTTCCAAATAGTACGATACGTAGTGGATATACAGAAAACAAAACCTGCTGCCCCGATTGCAACTAAGTGATCTGCTTTCAGTAAGGAAAGACCGCATCCCCAGACAAAGAGCGGCGCCCGTACGACTATATGGATTGCTCCTTTTGGACTAAACTACCATTCCAAGTTTTCCTTTTCGCGTTGGCCTATCGTTGATTAGAACATGGAAAGATTGGAACAGCCGGTCAAAACCCTGGATTTATCCCGCGGTGTTGCGTCGGATTACAAATACAGGCATAACCGTTTCTCGGTTATTTGCTTCTGCCTTGACTCAAAATGGTCATCCCTCCTTGTTCCAAGCTGGCTCTTAGTTCAACCTTGAGGCCTTTTCTCAACATAAAGGATGCCGTTCGGCATAAAGAATGCCGTTTCCGGCAGATGTTAGCGCCCAAGGAAGGAGACTTGATATCCAGTTCAGTCTTGCAGAGGAGTGGGCACAAATCTGCTTTTTTCTGCTGCTTGTGTAAATAAAACAAGGTAACTGACTTGAGCATGGATAAAGAGGTCCCTCGACATGCTTCTGGCTTCTTAATCCCTCCGAACCCTCCTTCCATGCAAGGAAAATGACGGTAACAGAAGCATCCAATCATTCACTTTCTTCCAGCACGAAATGAACCGAAAAGATGCTTCTTGGTAGCATGAACCCGGGCTTGACCAGAGTTCACATAGGGACAGTCGTTCTCTCCCACTCATGGGTTTGATTAGGATATTAGGTCCTCCACGAACCGCTGTGCGTTCAAGATTCTTCATGGTTCCAGCGCTAGGTACAGTTAAGTTGAACGAAGACTACAGTACACTATTAGGCCCTGCGCTAGTCCTCGAGGCATTGAAGGATCCATAGTGGAGAAATGACCAAACTGACTTGTTCCTACACTGCAGACTCGGCAGAGGAGTCTTCATCATGGACCTGCTCTGTCATGATTCCGATAAACCACGGTCGATTCCTCGGCCACCAACAGCTGTGGCCACTTCAAAATCCTTCAAGCTGCCTCCTGGAAATGCGTGATTATCTGCATGTGGCACTTCTGAGACATGCCGCCCATGCAGCTCCTTTGTATTCTCTCGGATAGCTGGCTTCTCTTTTTAAGACTTGCGCTAGTGTTGCACGCCAAGATCCAAGGGTAACATTAACGTCCATCTTGTCCAGATGAAATGTAAACTCATAACGACTGCTTGACACCTGTCTTTACAGCTGAGGCAGTTGGGTTGTCAGGCATCTGAGAATAAATAACAATTACAGAAAAGGCTGAGACTTCGATTGGGAGACTTTGGTCGCCCTGGCAACATAAACCAAATTAAAGTCTATTCAAATACCGCTCATTTTCACATCCAAGACACTCAACACTGTTTGGCAAATTTTCGACAACTCGGTTATGAGCTTTAACGATGTTTTTCTGGCAACAAAAGTCAAACAGCTGTTTTCTTGTCAATATTCATTTTTTTTAATGTTTGCCTAATTACTAGGTATTAGTTTCACGAAAATAAATTCGTGCAATTTTGCATTAGCTATAGTGTAACTGGAATGTGTCTTTTGCTGGTTTGGGAGGGTTTGGTTACTGAATTTACTTAAGGGCAGTTTCAGAATTGTTTCAATAATAACAAAGAACACGAACGTGAGTGCAGCACGAGAGATTTTTACTTTCCGCACTGCTAAATATGGCAAGGTTGGTGGACTTATCAGACTAAGAGCCTAAACGTCAATTACTTTAACAGCGTGCAGTTAAAAACATAATAGTTTGATGGTTTGGGTAAGTTTAAGTGAACCAAACTCAAAACAGCAAACCAACACATGTTAGTGTTGCTGTATTAAACCCATGTGGAACCTTACTCGGGTCTTCAAAACGACAAACAAAGCCAAACAAAATGGAATCTTAAAACTGAATTGGCCTTTCCCCCTCATAATTGCTAGAGAAAAAAATGGATTTAATCAATTTGGACCAAACGGATGTGAAATTTCCCCAAAACGAAATTGAGGGTTCCCACCAAGCTTTTCGGCTGTTCAAAGTCATGGTATCAAATGTCGCTCTTTTGCCAAGGTAACCCCACCGACTAAGACTTCAAACATTAAATGACATTGAAAATTGCGCAGTAAGCAAGTTTGATATTTCGTTTAACCGAAGTGTTAGTCGGTGGGATTAACTTGGTGGAAGAGCTTGGTGCTTGATATCACCACGAACGGCCGAAAAGCTTGGCGGGAATTTTTAACGAGTTTTGTTTGGGGCAGATCGGAAGATTCAAAGGCAACTGCAGGTTTCACCAACTCATCCGGGAGGCGACGAAGTTAACTGCCCACCGCACAGTTAATCTGAAGTCTCCACCATGCAAATGTTAAATTGGAAAGTTATGCTGGCATAAATACACACGATTTACCACACCCCAGGATAAACCTGTTAATCCTTAGCATATCTACCCCGTAACCCATCCTGCTGTCCCTCAGTGTTGCCACTGACCTTGTACCTCGACAATCAAGGTAAGTGCCACTTAATGCATTATGTGGCACTTGAGGTTCCTGTAGCCAGCAACCATGGGGTATGTTAAGAAGAAGCAGGATTTTAAACTCTGCCAGGAATTTTTGTTTTGATAAACAATAATGCAAACATTTAATTGGGTTGGTGTTCTGGAGATATAACTGATAACCTATTCTGGTTGAGAAATGGTAACATTTCCTTATAAGCAAAAAAAGGTTGTTAAAATGTTAATTCAATTGACAACCGTTCTGGGTTAAGGGGAAGTGAACTTGCTAAGTAAAGAGTATGCAAGAATTTTTTTTACTGTACTGTACCGTGCAATCGCCTCACCCGGTTTAGGGAATGGATGTTGTGCTAGGTTTGCGCCCTTGGCAAAAGTTAGGGTATGTTCTGGAGGAAGTGCATTTTTCTTCCGGCCATCCTTGTGCAATCGCTTGTATAGTACAGAACCTGGTTAAGAGTGGCCTTTAAGCCAATAGTTCATTCGTGAAAATTTAAAATGTTTCAAAGTCTAATAGCAGTATGCTTCAATCTGTTGAGAATCTCTTCCCCCCCCCCCCCCCTGTCCCTGAGGTAAAACTACCTTGCAGAGCACTTTGTTTAAGCATCAGAACATAGGTTTTTGTTAAGTTACCTTCATCTGTAGGTGCAAGAACAGGATAACGTGGACGTTTAAAAATTAATGTAAATTCCTAAAGGGAGGTAAAGTACTGGGGTAAAACTTTTTTAAATGTAATCTTTTTAAGGTGGCAACAATATGGAACGTAAGCTTTGCTGTAGGTACTTTGTTCAGTGCCTTGAAATTTGTTTAAAAGGTAGGAACAAAATGTACTTGTTGTTATTAGACCACGTAGGACCATTTTGCTAGTTTAATAAGTGCGTGCTTCATAAATCGTTAATTGGGAACACTACGTTTCTTTTGTGAATTCGCATAGCTTTCACAACCTAGATTTCCTATGAATAAGATTAGTCCCACCTTAACCCCAGACTTGCAACGCATGGTTTCAGGGTTTTTAGGTTGCTTGAATTTAAGCACTAAGGGTTCTCGAAAGGGTAAAGTTAAATGCTAAAACTCGGTAAAATGGGTGAGATTTGCTACATCTTTAATGCACGAAATGACGGCAGCGATGTATGTGTTTAAGTTATTCTTGTCACCAACTTTCAACAAAAGCAAAGGAAACTGTCTCCCATTTGACACCGTTCTGAAATGTAGAATATTAAAGAGGAACACCAGACTTCGTGTTGACCCAAGCCTAACTAAACTAAGGTGATCAACCAAGGAACACACATAGGCAGGTATTTGTGCTGAACCATGTTTTTGTGCCGACCGGCCTTTGTAGCGGGTAACAATTTTATTTTGACCCTGCAAAGTTGACCGAAGTTGGCTCCAATTACACATTAAAAGTAACGAACCTTCTATATTTTTAGTGCACAAATTTCCTGTTTATCACCCTTGTATAAAATTTTGTCGCATGGTGCTGTGCTCCTGGTAGCTTTGTCATGCGTGCGCTTAAGTGCACGCTTTTACAATGGTGTAGCAAGTGAAGCAACGCTCGTGATTTGTTACTAAGAGATACTTTTAAGAGGTATTTGTAAGAGATACTCGATTTTCAAGTGTCGGGCGATGCTCTCACGCTGAGTTGCTGCATGTTGGGATAAGAAAATGTTGGCAACTGATTCCATCAACGCCACAAGAAAGGAATAATAAAACTGCCAAAAATCATATTGCAGTGGCATTTGCATGTATGGCATGGAATGTTTTTTCGTAGATGTGTCAAGTTGCATGGTTGAATTGAACTATTGGCCCGCATATATGAGCAAGCTCACGTGTACATGATCTATAAACGGTAACAGCAGCTCATTCTCTTGTGGGGGCGACGTCACAGAAGCACGTCGCTAATACGGGCAAGTAGACTTTTGTACTCAACTGCTTGCTTGAATTATGTAAGTAGAATATCATTGGTATGGGCTACAGCTGATCAAAAATGATTAACTACTGGCCATCGTACGATCAAAAACAATGAGAATTCGTTGCGCAAGCGTAAGCCTTAGCAAAAACCTTAGTTATGGAATTAACGACAAGCTTCTGGTCCCTAGTGGCCTACGGTAGTGTCAATACACCATCGTAACTAAAATGTTCCCTTGGTCACCGTCTCGATAGACTTCTGATCCCTAGTGGCCTAAACAAACCTTGTCACCGACATTCCATTGTCCTCTAGTCACAAGTGGCCCACAGAATTTCCGTAAGTCTATAAAGATCAACTTCCCGACTAGCCCGCTCCTGCAATTCTGCATCCGCGACGGAGAGCAACAGTTGAATTGCATATTCATACGGTGTAGATGAACTGGGTAGGTAAATATTTTTTACACCTTTAATTAAGAGGTCTGCACACTCTTCACGTTGCTATTCTAAAAATTTTACATGCCATGCTAAAAAGCTCATGACTCCTGATCTACCGGCAAACCTCAACTCAAAATGGGACCATTGGCTGCAAAGGCCCGCTAGGAGCAAAAACCAGACACCCAATGCCAACTGAGAGGAGCGCATCTTTCGAATCTGTGCATATATTGTATACAGCGTCATTTTCCGTTTCCCATCATGACTGATCTCACCGAAATTCGCCCAAAGTGCAAAATTCCCACCTAAATTTTATACCGACTTTTGATTTGCGTTTCTGAAAATTGTAAGAACTATAAAACCAAAGTAGACGAATGCTCAGTATTTTTAAACTTTACATACCCGAGCATAAAGCTGTAATGTAAGATGGCGGTATTCTATCAGGCTTAAGGGAGAAAAAGTTCTAACGTGCACTGCGAGCTTTGTGAGTGATCTACTGGGCCCCCTATGAACAAGCAATCGCGTCAGAAGGGTCCACGTTGGACTGAATCTCGCGACCGACCAAGGCTACAAGCAAATTTTTCCCAAAAGTTGTCCCGATTATGGAATGTGTTGTACGTTTTAGATGCAGAATGGTGGGGGAGGGCTAACCCATAGATTTGAACTGGGAAAGCTCTAACCAAGATAGGGTTTAGAAATGCCCTGGGTGCTGGTAGACTTACGCACTACCCTCAATGGCAGCAAACCAGTTTCCAGTGTCTAGAAGCTCCTGCCACTGCCAGCTTCCATGACCATTATGGTTTACAATTTTTTAAATGTATTGAGGAAAGTTAAATGATGATGGGGAGGGGGGGGGGGTGATATTCTTGCTGGATGAGAACCCAGATTAATACGGCACTTTGTGTCTACCTGGCTCTGCTAAGGAAATTGTGATGGTTGTTCAGGGTAAACAAGGATGTACTTGTAGATTATTTTACTAAAAAAAAGCAGGTGGAAGGAAAGGTTAGATCATTTAGATAAAGGTATCCTTTTGCTGTAGAAAAGTAACACTGGAAGAATTAAGACTAACAAAACAAATTTTAGTAAATAAAAAAATCCGTAACCAAATCCTACTGAATGGTATTGTTTACAAAGCAGCCTTGGGTAATTTGTATGAAAATTGCCAAGCACACAACTAGTACAAACATTACCTTAAGAATTTTTGCTTTCTTTCCGCAAAACAAGGACCATGGTCGACTTGGACTGAAAAGACCCCAGCAAATCGAAAGCGAGACCGAATTACTGATAATTCCCCTGCAAATCGAAAGTGAAACTCTAAAACGAAATCACTTTGGAGAATCATTTTGCGGAAAGAAAATTCTCTAACCGAATTCCACTCGTGCCTCTCTGAAATTTATAATTTATGCGTTTTAGCACTCAACTCCTTTCCAACAAATTTCCCTCGACCTTCGGTCTCGGGGAAATTAAACCTGGAAAGGAGTTTCATGCTAAAACGCACAAATTAAGGATTTCATAGAAGCACTCGTGGTTTTATAGCCGATTATTGCACGAGTTTGATACATTTAGGAGCATTTGGTGTATTCGTTCAGCTCTGCTTGCTTCTTGATGGTGCCATGGGTGCAATTTGTGATTTTCTGATCTCTCGATTACCTAAGAAAAAAAAATACTTCGCACATTTGGCCTAGTAGGGCATTGTTCGTTTGATAAAGATTCCTAGTAAATACTAGTAACAGGAATGCCCAATTACATGTAGTGGCATCTAGTAAGGCTGCAACGTATTACTGGTTTGCTGTGAATGAACAAGTTTCAAAATATATGTTAACAAAACAGCAGTTAACAAATAACCTTTTTACACAGCCAGTGGTACAGGAGTGGGAGGAGGCAATCAAACCCCTGAGACCACAGCAATTTAAACATAAAAATAAGTTTACAATTAACAATTTTCTATTTTTTCTTCTTTTTAAACTGAGTAAATGTTAGAAGCAGCTTGATCAAAAATAATTGTGCGTTTTTACAAATGTGTGATGATTCCTTCAATATGTGAAAATACTTTACTCCCAAGAAGGTGGATAGGGCAGTGATGTACCGTAAAATACTTGATGGGGGGGAGGGGGCAAACTAATATAAAATGTGTAGGTAGGGCCTCAAACGTTGTTACACTGCCTCTGGATCAAATCTTATTTTTACTATAAGAGAACTGCATACTGGTGGGGAAAGTCATAGGGGTCTGAAAGAAACACTTTTTTTTGTTTGTTTTTGAGTGGAGGTTGGGGGGGGGGGTCATCAAAATTAGTTACCCCTCCCAGAAAACTCTAGCTTCAGTCTGGAACTGGTTACTGTCTGGTTTTGGGGTTTGCAGATCTTCACAGACGACACTAAAGAATCTTTGTATGAAAACGAAGGTTATATTGGTTCGAGCTTCGGGCAAAAACCTCACTTTGTTACGGGAGGAGCATATTCCTGTGGAAAGCAACACTCTGCAAGCATTATACGCTCGAGGCCACGAGCTTAGAAGGCAAACGGGAGAAGTGTGTTGTTACTGTGGTGGCACAGTGTGTTGTTACTATGGTGGCACAGTGTGTTGTTACTATGTGGCACTTAACAACTTTTTTCTACACACACAACTTTCGGAAAATCGGAACTTGTGTTCCAACACTGAATAAAACATAACAACCTAGGACGATATGTGATGAACTACGGCTGTGCCGGTGGCCATCTTGTTCCAGTTTCATAAATGTTTTGTGTGTGTGGAACATAGTAGTTGTGTGTCCCAGTGAGCAACTTTATGATGGTGAATGGCGTTAGTTAGGTAATGGTGTTCGGTTTGTAAAAATACCGGCAGTTTGCGACAGCGCAACGTTTATCTACCTGCATCTTTGAACTCCACTGAGGGCCGGCATAAACTACGGTTACGAGCGCCATATTGGTGTGATGCTGTGGTCCTTTGTCAAGTGGTGAGTGCTATTTGTGCTAGTAACCTTTCTGTGACGACACGTTACGACTGTAATGAGTTTCTACCACCAGGCTTGAGCGTATTTGAGCAAGGGTAAAACCCCTAATGATAACAACTGCGTTAAATTTTTGACAAGGTTTTGATGGTTTGCGGTAGTAGTAGTGTGTGTGGTGAGGGGTGGGGGGTTGGGGGGGATTGTTTAAAAGTTGGCACTTGCCCCTCCAGAAAACATTTCTAATATGGATATGGAACACTTATGAATTCCAATTTTGGGGTTTATTTAGTGGCATGGAATCAGTTAAAATTTCAGAAGATGCCGTTGTGTAAATGAAAGATGGTCACAAATTAATTGCTTTCAATTTTATTTTATTTTTTTATTCATTTATTTAGTTATAACAACAGACTGCAGGCTTCCCAAGAGGGAAGGTGACAAAGATATGCGGCCGGGTAAACACGAAAAAGGTCACCAGTCCTCATAAAAAAAAAATCTTATTTCGTCACTTACGTTGTTTAAAACTCAACAGACTGTTACACTTCCACATGATTTGGTGAGGTGTTCCGTAGTTTCAATATGCTGTTATGACATCACATATGATGTCACGTCGTTGTTTTGACGAAAGTTAGGATTAGGATAATGTAAAAATTGGATCTCTGGGGGGGGGGGGGGCCAGAGGAAAAGTCCTGTAACTGTATTGGAACCCTGTTATCAATTCTGAATTGGGGTTTAGATGTGAGGCATCATAGATGCTGCTTCAAAAGAAGCCTTTGTGTGAAATGTGAAGGATGTTTAGAAGTGTGTTAAGAAATTGAGCAAGTGTGAAAACACGTAATGACGACAACTGCCTTCAATTTTGCGACGAGTTATTGATATGAAACATACAAACTCTTGACAAAAAAAAAACCAAGAGCTCGCCGACCTTGCATCGTTCAAACAACATTTATTTTTTTAAACGCTTATTATCATTCTGCAAAGTTGGTATGCCTAATAATATGTATAATAATTGTATAACTTACATGTTTTTATCTGCAGCGTAGTTCTGGTATCCCTCCATGCAAAAAAAAAATAACGTTTTAATAATGATGTTATTTGGGAGCACTATTTGTGCTAGCCTAAGACTCTTTGCAAAATACACCATATCATGTATTTCCTTTTCTTTTTAATCCTGTCTTGTTGAATGATGCCGTTAAAGCACATTAGATTCTGGTAAATAAGAAAGTTGGAAGCATGAGGAACCTTTTACATAAACATGTAGGGAGAGACAAGGCCAACTGAGATTGAAGCTGCATTCCTTGCTGCACTAGCTTCAATGTCGGTTGGCCTTGGGGAGAGAATCACTAATTCATCTGATTACACGTAGAGCATTCCAAAGTTTGTACTCGTGCCCTTGGAAAAATAATTATTTTCCGTATTTGGCCTAATTTTGCTTTCCCATGTATCAAAGGATAGTTTAAAAAAAAATAACGTAAAAGACATTTGCAAAAAAATATATTTTGGCGTATTTATGCCGCGAGTAAAATGCTAACATAAAATGTGATGGCAGACAGTTTCGTAAGTCAAAAAGTTTGTTTTAAAACCATGATGTACTAGGCATGGCTACACAATGAACGAAAAGTTGAAATGTTTTCCTAGTTCATTTTTTTCAAAAGTATAGGAAAAGGGGACCCACTTTTCCGGCATCGGAAATGGATTTTGGATCCAGAAAAGTTGTTTCTATTTTGAAAATAGAAACAAAATTTTGGACTTCAAAAAATTTCAGTTATTCCGTTTTTTGGTGGCCCACCGTGTAGTGTGTATGGAGAAATGATACTGTATCCTCTTCTCCAACCATTGATGTCAGTCATTTTTTTTTTTCCAGTAGACAGAAATTAAACCACAGTATTAAGAGATCCTCTTCTTGCAAAAACTGGTTACTTTCTAAACTCTTGTGAACTTCTTTGGCGACCCGCACTTTTAACAAGCAAACGAACACTTGAGCATCGAACTAAAAAATGAGGATCGCCATTTCCATGCATATGGTGTCCCAAAAGTGTTACCCCTATCCCACCCCAAATGATTTTTTTTTAATAGTGTAAGAAACAGAAAAGGAGTTGACATTGACAAAAAGTCCGTACGTGTTCGTGGTAAGTAATTTTCTAGGGCACACCTGGGGGAACCTCAAGGCAGGGAGGAGGGTACCTTATAGTTTCCATGGGGGGGGGAGGGAGGCTTCCTTTGGGAGAGGGGGTTGAGTGTTAACATCATTGAAAAGTTGCGTTTTCTCATGAGTGTATGTGCTCATATATTTTTCACTGCCACGGAAATAGGCCCTGGGAATATACATTCCATCAGTATGTCTGTTCTTTTTGTCAGGAGGATTCCCAAAGTCAGTTGGGTGTGCTCCGGCTGGGTGTGGTTCATGCCCAGCCAGCTGCTTGAACAATAGTTTTCATGATGAGGAAAGGAGCTAATGTTCCGTGCTTTGTGAACAGCTTGCAGATTGAAACTGAATGGCTAGCCTGCAGTTGTTTCGTCCTCCATGTGCTGACTGCAACAGTTACCTCGCCATCGTTCTTCTTGGTATTGCTGCTCCACGAAGAGACGTTTTAATCTTTATCAGGCTGAGCTTAGCTGTGGTTAGTCGGTCTTCTCGGTAAGAAATAACATTTACCTTACCTCACAAAATGGACTGAAGTTGCCGGGATGCTCAGTATTAATTTGCTTGATGAGAGCGCGTCCATCTTTAGACATAAAGTGACAAAACGAAGCTCCCTAGTGTAAAAAGTATTTACACCCTACTGTGAATATTCATTCAGGATAATTAGTGTCTTTAGGAGTAACTAGGTTGCTATGTAGTATTGTTTTTCAACTTTTCTGTAAAATGCTGTATTCCTCAGCAGTACAAAAAGTAGAAAAAGTGTGCTAGCTACAGAGCCAATGAATTTTTGGTTAATGGAGTTAGTGATAAGTACCATATTCCAAACTTTTACGAGTCAACGTATTTGATTTTGGTTGATTCAAGATGTCGAGTGCATTTCCCCCATTTGTGAGCGATATATTAATTTGACAGTTCAGAAATCTTATGTATACTGGCACCTTAATTTTTACTGTAGATGATGCTACGGCGTAACAAAAGTGTGTAAGTAAGTAGGAGAGATTGGACTTTTATTCTACTTTTGTTTATGGAAAAGATTAAATGATGCGTGTTGCTAGAAATACAATTGTGTTAAGTGTTTTGAATGTGTAATGGGGTGGATTAAAAAGAAGGTTTCTTACAATTTCAAATCGTGCTGGAGAAATGTTATCGTAGGCTTTCCTATCACTTCCCCAAGAGCAAAAAAAATGAAGGAAACATTTTTTTAGGGGAGCTGTGAGTCAGTTAAATTAGCTAAAAGGCTAATTTTCCTAAAAATGCAAATTTTGTAAGCTTAGTTTAAACATAATTTTGACAATATCCCAATCCCATACGATCCTATTACGAGACCACAGCAAAACCTCGTTTTTATATATGTGCGAAAATCTGCAAAAATGTCTTCTTTTTTCTTGTTAACGTACACGTACGTAGTTTTCAGGGGGAAAAAACTAAAATGTGTTCGTGATTATATTAAAGAAAGTCAACTTGTCATGGTGAGTGTTAACGTATTGTTTTTTTACTTGCATATTTTGCCTTTGAGCCTCCCAGACGAGAAGTGAACACAAAACGAAGCAGTGGGAACACATTACACAACGTTCGTTACAACAAGTTTCGTTACAGTGTCACCACTAGACGTTTTGATAGCAGTTTGCAAAAGATGACGGTACTTGTTCAAACACGAGTGCTGACTGAGGCAGCTCTATGGCTGTGGGTGGCTGAAGCTTCTGGCAGACGCTACCACTTTGCTGGGCTATGCGTGAATTACCTCAGTTGGCTCTGGAGTCCGAACTAGTAGCTTCTGCTGTCGCTAGAGAATTTTGACAAGTTCCGAGATAAAATGGCACCTATCGAAGCATCTCGCGGTGAGGCAGTAATCATAAAGGTGAATGCACCAAATATAGTATTTACGGACCTATTGGGCTTTTTCTGTTCAGTAACGAAATTGTTATATCAAACACACGTAAAGTATTCCCACTGCTCTTTTTGTTGCTGTGTAAGTGACCTAAAGGTAATATTATGCAAGTAAATATCAATATGATTACGCTATACAGAAATACAGACACACAAACCTGTTAACCTCGTGATGTCGAAATATTAGTTTCTTACTATCTATCTGCAAAATATTTACTTTCAGTATGTGCTAAATCGTTTCGATTTTGCTTTATTTCCCAAAATTTTAAACCCTTTTATCGTTTAAAACCGCATTGCTTGAGTTTAGCAAATCTGCCGGATCGCTGGCGATGCGGCCTATATCAATTGATATAGTAGCCTTTCTCATTATTCCATTTACGGGTATCCGTGGTAACCACACGGGAGCCCATTTTGCTTGCTATGGATCGCGACAGATTCCCCTCATTGTTTTCCAGCTTTTTACCGCAGAAATAAATGGGTGCCTTGACACCCCATCCACGCTGGGACACGAAAGTTGACAAAAACCAAACTTTTTGGAGCAAAAAAGATAAAATGTACTTCTGTTTAAATAAACCTGATCACCAGGTTTCGTTTTTTCTAACTACTACATTCATGTGATATGCATTTTCATTGGCTCTAACCGTAAGTTGCTAGAAGACAGACGATACTGAAAGTCGACTGAGAGGCTGTGCAAACATGGGGGAAAAACGGAATCGAAACCAATATAAGCAGAAATTAGCAGAAAATGTTACTCAACTTAGGAAAAAAGCGGACATTTATCATGCCTGTGATTGACTAGCATTTTTAGGAAGTCAGTTTGCCCCGGGTGGGTACTGTTTGAACATACCCACGCTGAGTGGTGGGCTGCAGCTTCATTTCCAGCTTTTCTTTGGTAATATCCAACCATTATCCAAGGTATTATCTAACCTTTCTTTTGAATCGCCATCTTTTATCTTTTTTGGAGAGTGATAAGAGGGCCTGGAACCAACTTTTCTACACTACAATTTGAAATGAAAAGAATAAAAAAAAGTGAATTGTTTTGATTCACCCTACTGTGAAAGATCAGTGCGGCTGGTTTTGATTCTACCTTAATCATGTTCACGGCAGCTACACCACACGTTAAAATGTCAAATGTCTTTGCTACAATTTATGTCAATAACTGTATAAATTGTGTGTTAAGTGTTTTTGCCTCCTCAACCTATCGAGTTCTATATTCCTAATTGTTAGTTGCTAAATAGATGCTACTTATGTGGAAAAGATAGCGAGAACTCTGAAGTTAACGACTGCAACATAAAGTTGTAAAACTGGATGAAACAAATCTGGTGTTTGTGTTTTTAATTATTATTTCCACCTTTTTTAACTGCTTATACATATTATGCATAAAGCAGTTATTGAAATACAGTCGGGGAGAAAAAGGGGCTTGCGTCGTGAGCTATTGTCAAATGAGGTCACGTCCCACTCCAGTCGTTTATTTGCACGGGTCATGCCTATCACCTTTAGCATCTGGCTGGAAGTGACTGAAATATTAGTAGACTTTTCATGATTTCAATTAGAAGACGTGCCAGCAAATTGTAGGCATTGTTATTGAAGAGTTTATGGTTAACTCATTTGCATATGAAGGGTTTTAGGTCCTTGACTAAAAATGTTTGCCAATTATGTTTCTGTATGAAAAAAAAGTTGAACCGGAACTGGCCAAGCTTATTTCAGGTTTTGACAACATGTACGGAAAACGGAATTCTATCTGTTGTTGGACTATTGGTGAACCACTGAAAAAAAAATGGCGGCTACTTTACGGTTCACCGGGAAGGCTGTCCTAGGCTTCTACGCGTATTGGCAATTCGGGTAGTTATGTGGCTCCTGCTAATCAGGTAATTATTGTATAATCGATTATTTAGTGTAACAGTTTGTTGTAGTATCAATTCGACAAACGTGTGAGGCAACGGGATAGTGCATACTAGGTGCGTAACTAACGGATTTAGAAGGTAGGGGCAGCGCTACACAATAAAGGCAGAATTATAAATTCATTCCAAAATCACTTTCGATAGTAAAATAAACAATAGAGGGAACAAGTTTACTTTACGCAGCTTATGGGAAAAATAAGGGCTCCTCACCGATTGATCTCTCGTTGGGCTAGAATGACATAAAATGATCAACTAAACAACATTTTCCCGTGAAATTTTTGGGTCAAAGGCTTCGTTTGGCCGTCAGAAATGAAAGCCGCACTCTGCGCTGACGGACGAGAGGCTATTTTCTTCCCATGTTCCCAGCTGATATTTTTTTCCCGTAAACAGTTTAGGTAGGTGGGTTGTTATTGTCAGTTTCTTGTGGTTTTGTTGTTATTGTTGGTTAGGTTAAGAACCGGCTTCGGCATTTCACTTGAGGTAATGAACTGGTTGGGGTTTGGCGTTTTACTTGCCGGACTTTCGCCCTGTTTCATGCTTTCCGGCGCGGTGCGTTGCTAACTTTGGACCTTCACCACGGCCAAACGGTGCGTTTGCCCCAAAAATGAAAGAGGAAAACATTATTCAGCAGGTAATTTTTAGTCCGTTTAAAAAAAAAATCGGACGAGAGCCCGTTTTCTTCCCATGCACATTTCTTCATACGCAGATAGCCTGAAATTCGAAAAAAGAGAAAAAAAACTACCTTTACGGAAGGCACTACAAATTGATCCCAAATTGCGGAAATTCATTAAATCATCATTAACATAACCTAACCAATTAACTGCCCCAGTATGAAATGCCAATTCCCAACCAGTTAACTACCTCAGTATGAAATGCCAAACCCCAAACTTACCTAACCTAACCTAACTGACAATAACAACAAAACCACACGAAACTGACAATAACAACCCGCCTATCGGAACAGTTTACGAAAAAATATATAAGGTGCCCTGCTGGCCCTGCGAGCGAACGCAAACACCGTATAGATGTAACACATTTCCGCGCTCTAAACCAAGTGTGTCTGTAAATAGGGAGGTGTTGAAGCCATTTGGAATCAATGTCGTAAGGATATCGAGTATGTGCTTAATTAAACGTTAGCCCAACAGAGAGCTTTGTCTTTCGTCTATGAAAATAATAATGTTGCGATTTTTGCATAAGCAGTTTATGTATTTCTTTATGAAATTCTTGTTGTTTTTTTTATGACTGCTATTGTAGTCTTAGAGAAAATTTTGTACCAGACCATCGTCTGACACTTGTTTAAAAATGCTGGACCTCCAGAAAATTTACTGAACCAAACGTAAATCGAATTTTTAATAATTGTATTTCGAGTTTCAACAGTTGTGTTATGATCCTTGAACAAAAATATCGTGCCATACTTCCTTGTTTTTTTTTTTTTCTAACAGAGTCAGTTAACAAGTTCTCATAGGGAAAACATTTCACTTCTGCATGTGTGAATGAATGGCTTGGGAACAGTCCCGTGCACATTCACTACATTTACATGACCACTTCGAAGCGCTTCAGAGGGTTGCGCATCGCGTCCGCGTCGCTTCCGTGGCCCTTGCAAACACCCGTTCGTGGCGTTTTCTCCATCTGGCACTACAAAAACCGAAGCGCATTAAGATGTGGATCATACGTCTGAAGCGCATCGTCTTTATTCATGTAAACACTCGCAGTCGCATTGAGACGGAGAACGCCTGGGGTAAAGATGGCGGATACAGTTACGGCGTCCACGTTTTTCTGTGCTAGTGCAACTCGAATTTTAGGCAAATAAACTGAAAATAATCCTGCATGACTAGAAAGACCACTAAGCGTTGCATTCGTTTGGTTATTTGGGTTTAAACTAATAGATTACTACATGCAGGGGCTAGACCAGCGTGGGACTTACTCGCTATAAGCCAAAGGGAGGGCAGGTAGGAATGGTTTCCTGAGCATACTGGAATGAAGCCCTTCCTTAGTGCATTGGCCCTAATCGCAGTCTTTCTTCTTGCCTTTTTTTTATGCGCACTTCAAAGCGCATGCTTAAAATGTGCATTCTTGTAGCTCGAAGCAAAGTTTTAGTTTGAAAAACCAAAGGTTTGGCTGTTTTACTTTGGTTGATACTCGTAATCACAAAAAAAACTTACTGCAAATCCAAGATCCACTCTTCAAAATCCACATCCAAAACTGTTCAAGCTTCCACGAAAAGTTGCGAACTTTCGATAACACTTGTACTGATTGCTACCTCAGGCGACAGTCTAAGAGGATGGCAACCAGTGCAAGTGTTGTCGCAAGTTTTAGTGGAACCATACAGGTTGTGCATTTTGAACTGTGGATGTTGGAATTGCTGTAAGTTTTTTTGTGATTTCGAATTTTAGTGTTTTTTATGTGCATTGGTGGCTCTTCTTTTACAATCATATAAAATTACAGTTAAAAATCCGTATTTCTGTACATTACTAAAAACGCTTTCATGTCATTACATCGCCAACAATTCATCCCACGGACAATAATCATCACCGTCAATTGATCACTGAACAATACATATGGCGTGTTTACTTCATAACATGTTTATTCATCGCTGTGTTAGTTTGTCCTACCATTTATCATTCTTCTTTGGTTTGTCACGGTATTTCAGCTGGCGGTTTCGTGCCAGTAATTCAACGTTCGAGTGATATGCTAGGTCTCCTGGTTCGAACCTCAACAATAAGGATGTTTTTCTATGATTAATTAAACCGGATGTAACGGAAGTATCGTGCACCCATATTGCACTCGCACCCCTGCAATTTTTAAAGTTTGAAGTTTCATATCAAGGTGGCTTATTGTTCTAGGTTATTTTTAATGTATGATTTTCGCTGTTAGGCTTGTTTTCCTCTTTCTTTTGTAAATTCATTTGTCAACTGTAAAACCCTTCAAACTGTGACGATTTCAAATGAAAACGGTAATGGTTTTGAAAGTTCAAAATACCAAATGTACAATTAAGGTAAACATTGCATTCAGGTGCCAGTGTGCAGCGGAGACATCCCCCCCCCCCCCCCCCTTTTGGTTTGGGGGGGGGGGGTGTGGGCGCCGCCCCCCAAACTTCAACACGCACGGAAAAGCAACTATACAGTTTGTTTCTGTATTTTGTCTTAAAATGGACCAGCTTTCTTTCATAAGTTTGAAGTTTCAAGGTTTGATGTTTTACTTTATGGAATAAAGATTAGTTTTATTAAATAATTAAAACGTGCGATGAATTGTTAGTGCTATGAATTAAACATCCGATGTATTGTTCCGTGATCAATTGACCGCGATCAATTGTCCGAGCGGTGAATTGTTGGCGATGTATTCCCTGGATACCACTAAAAACGTACGATGTGTGTGCGTTTGTACTGCTCTTGAACTAAGGCACCTACAAAGATGAGAGTAGTGCCAGATAGATAATAGATAATGATAGATAATTAAGTAATCCGTGAAGAAGATCCGGTTCACCTGAAATAATTGATCGTCTGCGAGAAACGTAATAGTCAAAATATCGAGGGGTGGCGAAATCGCCTGATTTTGACACCCCAAGATATTTGGACTGATCCGTTTTGAGCAACGATCAGTTATTTCAAATGAACCGGGTCTGCTTCACGTATATGTGTTTTAATGCTAAGGTGTGACGTCAAGCCAACTAGGTGTGACCTCAAGCTAATTTTTTAAGTTTTTTGTTTGTACATTTTATGTGTGAATCATAAGGAATATTTAAGAATTTTTGCATGCGACTTACGTGCACCTCATGGTTAGCAATATCACTGCCTCGATGACGCTAGATGGCGCCATGGTATTTTCGTTCGCATTTCAATCGGTGATAGTGCCACTTTAAGCAATAGGGACGTAACCTTCGGTGCGACCAATGGATTCCAACCAGAGTTAGTCACGACCAATGGATTCCAACCAGAGTTAGTCATTAAACTATTTATTACCTTGTGAAGCAGCCACCTAGTAAGTAGATATACATTGAAGGTGACGTCATTTCCGATGTTAATAACGCTCAGTTGAGTTTGCAGCGTTCTGATTGGTTGAAGTAGCAGCAAATAGCATGCGTGATGAGACAAACTGTCAAGAGTTTGGAAGGCAATGACAGAACAGCCGTATTTGTTAACTTGGTTAATATTTCCAATGCCGGTACACTCCAAAAAAGCAACATCTCTCGGGTACCATAAAAGCAAAAATAAAAAAAACGAACCGATTCTGTTATTCTAAATATCTTTTTTTTGTTTTTTTTTTTGTTTATGTAAAAATCAATAAAATGCAACGACAGTGATTTTGTTACGTGGGAGAAGTATTTGTAAAGAACATTGGTGACTGACTTGTCAAAAAAACTAATGTTACCATAGTTAGACATATTTTTTCTCCTTAAGCTGAGTGTACGAAGTGTTCGAGTAGAGTTTCCATTAAGGCTGGAATGATATTATCAATATCGGTTGGAATGGATAACGAAAGCAGAAGTTGGCGCTGACTATAAATTTTATATCCACCACCAACATAAAAAAGGGGTAGTTAAGAATGGACTGACCACACCTTGTCACGTGCTATTCTCAACTAATCACGTGATACGAATTACTAAATAACTGTTCTGGTTTTTAATACTACTAGTTACTGTATGTTATTGTCAAGTTCCCATATGGAAAGGCAACATATAACATACACATGAATAAGTGATTGTTCATTTAATGTACGAATTGATGCATATACAAATGAATAAGTTCTTCCAGGTTCGAGTCCCTGTTCGGGCGCCACATGTCGGGGTTCGCCGCCCCCCCCCCCCGACTGGGGTTTCTGGCCACGGATTCA
Organism: Lithobius niger; assembly: GCA_023313725.1. Classification (NCBI taxonomy): domain Eukaryota; kingdom Metazoa; phylum Arthropoda; class Chilopoda; order Lithobiomorpha; family Lithobiidae; genus Lithobius; species Lithobius niger. The sequence goes on along the minus strand of JAHWFP010045764.1, from coordinate 6,656 downwards.
CTCAGTCAGCATTCTCTGTTCAGGCAAACCAACTTTTGTTTATTCTTCGCATCACAAATTCATTACAACAATGACGGCGGATTGGAGATCACGCGCGTCACGCTGCCTTCTGGAGTCTGGAATGGAACTCGCTGTCTAGGGACATTAGCCCCAGCGAGGAGAGCAGCGCGGGAGGGAGTGCTACCTCGCAACACGATCATTCCAATAGGGTAAACTGTTATTGCACCATGTTTTTTTGATGGATTTAAAATATACTGACAGTGCCAAACATTCATTTTGAAGCACGCTGAACGCGAAAGCTGTATTTGAGTTGAATCCTCGGTAACTTTGGGACTATATGAGTAAGACGTGTAATGTGCGGCATTTAAACTGAAAATAGATCGGCACCTTTAAATTTTGAATTGGGGGCGAAAATTTTTTTTTAAATTGGTACTGAAAATGATATTTGGTAGTCCTGGATATTGATGAGATTGGAACAACCTAAAGTGGTCCCATTCAATCCCTAGGCTCCAAGGCAGTGGCACTTACGCAAATCTATGCTTAAGTAAGTATTGTGATGTTTTTCAGAGACCAATTTTATTGAAACTGCTGTTGTTGTACTGCAATCCTGTTTTTGCGCATTCAATTGCCAGTTGAAGAGTTGGGTTGCTGATGCCAAATGGAAAACAAGGGTTAAAGAAGAAGTTATGAACAGGCTTCTGTCATGTACCTATTTCTGTTAATGGGGAGATAAGAGTGGTGAAACACTTCTTGTTTAAGTTACTAATTAATTTGTAAGTATTCGTTTATAATTTAACTATTGTATTATTTTTCAAAAGCTTATTTTACGACACTGATTTCGATACTGCAATCTTGATACTGCACGTTTGATTGCCACTTGATAAGTTGGAACGTCGACGCCGAATGGAAACAACGATTAAAGAAAAGCGTTATGAACAGGATCCTTCATGTAGCTATTTCTGTTAAAGGGGTGATATGAATGATGAATAGTTGTATGAACTACTATAGAGTCCGCGGCTCATCTTGAGTTCGTCCCAGAATGAACACAAATAATCGATTGTACGTGTTTAGTCGCAGAGTGCCTTGTTGATATCCAAAGTAGTTACAAAAAACAATGGCGGCCGTCGGTTAAAGCCGCCCCCTCCAGGAAGACGTAGCCGATCACAAAATAAGTGCAGGACTCAAGATACGCCGCGCACACTATAATTAACACACTATAATTAATTTTTAAGTATTCGTTTACAACGTAACCATTGTATTATTTTTCAAAAGCTTATTTTATGGATACTGTTTTTGTTATACTGAAATCCTGATGTGAGGTAACGATTATAACTTGACCGGTTGGGTTGTTGATGCTGAATGGAAACAACAGTTAAAGGCGCTGTGAACAGTCTTTCACGTACCTGTTTCCGTGAAAGTGGCACTCCAAATCAAATAAATTCGAACGAACTGCCGAAATTGTTGAAAATACGCAGTTAAATTAAGACAAAAAATGCATGAAAATGCAGTAAAATCGCCTTGCGGTCGCTTCCAAGATGTTCACTTCTGGATGCTCCCGTGTTTGCTTTTTATTGTATTGCTGTTGTTCCATTTCATATAGCAAACTCAATAAGTCTGGCCCCAGACTGAAAAATACTGACGAATATGTTGTAGTGTAATTTTTTTTTCTTCCGGGTCGCTTCCAGTTTATGAAGTGCTGTTAAAATAAATTCTTCCTAAGCCAGCAATGCACTTATGTCACCTCTTCTGTAGTTTATTTTTAGATTCTTAGGGGCGACAGCCTCACATTTTTCAGGTCGTCCTATGATCGCGATTAGTTAATTCAGGCCTGAGCAGCGGCCTAGCTACAGGGTGGCAGAATGCCACTGGCCCCCAACCTCAGAGGGCCCCCGATGAATAAAATTATTTACATTAAAAAAAAAAGCCTTCTTGTAGCTAGCTACTTTAGTTATTTAATTTGATATAAACTGTGTTTTAAAAATGAATTTCGCGTCTCCACACCCATCCATACCTCTATCATTAAAAAAATATGGTGGCCCATAAAAAAAACTCACGAGCTTAAAAACTTCTTAGTCCAAAATCTTTTTCCAAGGTTTTTTTTTCTCAAAAAAAGTGAAAGTTGGGCTCACTTGACTGGAGTGCGAAAAACTGGTCCCTGTGTTAGCTGTAACAAAATAAAAAAAAATTAGAAAAAAGTAAATGGACTTGGAAAATTTCAGCTCATGCGTTTTTTACGGGCCATCTTGGCCCCACCTAACGTAGCTACGTCACTGAGCTTGAGGCCTATATGGGCTTTCGAATTTGGAACAAATCAGTGTGACGTTACACATTAATGGCAACACCGCTTCGAACTAGGTAAACGACATAGCGTTCGTCCAGGCGTTTTCGACATTATATAACAGGGATGCTGCCGGTGTGAAAAAATGTGAAAAATGTGAAAGTTTGCCAGTGGCAAAAAAAAAATATGTGAAAAATGTGAAAAAATTTGAAAAATACGAGTGTTGGTGTGAAAAAAAGGCAAAATGCACAAACGAAGTAAAAATAAAATTATCCGTCCTAATTGTGGGCCTGGAATTACGTAGGCATGCCTGTGGTTAAAACTCACAAAAAAAATTGGTTGGTTTACGATCGGAGTCGCTTTCCCGCAGAGAAATTACAATGGTTATATACTGGAAAAAAGAAACATTTGTATTAAAGAAATGTAAAATTGGTGATAGATGAAAATAAAGAAATAGTGATACAAAAATGAAATTGGGTATGTAAAAAATGTGAATAAATAAAAAGCAGGTATGTGAAAAGATGAAAAGCAGGTATGTGAAAAATGTGAAAAAATGAAAAAGTGGGAATGTGAAAAAATGTGAAAAAAGCTGGTACTCCCGGCAGCATCCCTGATATAATTAATAAGGCCTGACGGGGTTTATCGAAGATCAGTTATTAACTAGGCAACAATAACGAAGTCTCACAATTAACGTTTCAGGAGAAGTAGACAGACAAATTCAGGAAGCGTTATTTAAAAATATTCCCAACACCAAAATGATAACTCCAGCATTGCAACAGTGCTATCTGGGAACTGTTGGGGATCTAGAAACGCGCTAGCACTGTGGCCATCAAGTTCAGATTGTTGACTTTCCATGGCGTCTGATTGTTGTTTTCAAATAGAGACATTACCAGTCTGCGGTCTTGCAGTACTGGAAACACCGGTTCTCGTCAGATCCCCGAAGTTAAGCAGCATTGGGCTGGATTGATACTTGGGTCGGTGACCGCCTGGGAATCTGGCTGATGCAGACATAGGGCCTTAGGGCTTCGGGCAGATGACCAGGAGTGGTTAACGCTCGTTAAACCCTTCGAACCTTTGACATTACCAGTGATTCGGGGAAGGAGCTATTACTTCTCTTTCTCCAGACATTAAACCGGCGTTTTCTGGTATTGAATAATAAATGTAATATTAATGCGACAGAAAGCTTTGGAAATTGTGCAGATCGACGGGGTTTACTGAGTAGACAAAAGAAAATCCTGTTTCTGAGCTGTGCATAAAGTATTTAAGTACGAAAAAGCACCTCAACATCGCTGATTTCATGCTAATCACCACTACTATTATTACTACTTTTACTAGCTAATTCCACTAAGAAAAAATAATTTATCCGTCTGATATGCTTGAAATTTGACATTCAGTTTACGTTTGATTTCATTAGGTGCCTTTTATGGTTGGACATTCGGGTGATTTTAATCATTTGTAAAGCTACTTTCGTGAACGTTGGGAACACGCCATCCGTTATCAAAATAATTCTCCTCCGTGGCCTAGTAACAATGCAGTCTCGGTTAACTTATTGTTTCCGTTTCACAATTAAATCTATTGTTTAACAAATTCTCGTGGATTTTCAGCTTGGATATCTCCAGCTAAATTGTTCGCTCTTGAGTTCGCGCTCCCTAAAAGTAAAAACAAAAAAAGAAAACTAACGAAAATAAATAAACTAACATATTGCTCTCAGTTGTTTCTGTTTTACAATCAAATGTCAATCGATGGTTACTTTATTGAAAATGTAATTAATCAGCGACCATTAATATACCACAGTTAAGATTTTCTTTAGGTTGTTCAAGAAACGAGTTACAATTATATTTTCATAAGGAGCTCACAATCAATACCTTCACTGAAGCAAATCCGTAAAACGACCAAAAGGGGTGATATCATGCAAACACCCCATAAGGATGAAGGGGACCCGTCAAGTTTTCGCCATAGAAAACCAAGTGTTCCTTCCCAACCCTGATCACTCATTCTTAACTAACACCTCGGTGATTATCAGTTAAGCTTGAGTGACCAGGATTCGAACTACAAACTTGGTAGCAGCCATTTTGGCAGCCGTCACTGATTTCTACGACGTAAGTTTGATGGTTCCCTTTACCCTTACGGGATTTTTGTATGATTATACATGTGTCTAGCGTGCAGGCTGCTCAACCTTGTTTTTCATGCGATGTGCCCTTTGAAGGTAAAGAAAAAGATTGCAAAATTCCTTTCCCAACTGAAAGGAATTAATTAATTATTGTCAGCAACAACATTAATCACCGCGAGGTCGTAACCAAAACTATTTTTTTTTTAACTGTGCATTCAGCAATTCATCAACCATTTCTGTCAGTGCTCAAAGGAGCCAAAACACTCGTCAAGCTTAAATGCAGCAACATCAACATGTGGTTGATCGCATTCCTAGCCGTAAGCAAGGGACTTTCTCGACCGACGTGTGCCTCTAATAAAATGCTTCATTTAAATTCAATTATTAGCGGTTTTAAATTTCTAATTTTTCAGCCCAGGGTCAAGCCAGGAGTGAAGTTTTAACAAACAGTGATTAAACGCGCGTGGCCTGTCATTTTACCGAACAAGCCGTCTGTAAGTGAGGAACGTTATTTGGCAGGACGTTAGGTGTCTCAGTGGTCTCGAGCCGCATGTCGCACAAAAGGAATTATTAACACTTTTTGCATCTACAAGAGGCTCAAGAGAGGGATGATACTAGCTATGAATTTTTACATGGAGGACAAACAGCTTGTATTAAGCCTCCCTCCACCTCCAACAGCGATTGTGCGACGTGGAACCATTAATAAAAAAATTACAATATTATCTTTTACCGGTAAGTGTATATATAAATTTTTTTACGGGGGGAGGGGGGGACCCCAGTTAGCACACAGGGCTTCAAAGGTTTAACGGAACTACTGAAATGAAAATGGTGGTATTTACGTTATAATTACGTTATGGTCATAAACTATGCTACTCATGTGACCCATTTGAAGCTGCCAGGTTCGCTTTTGATGCCGTCAGTATCGATGCTGGTGCATAATGCAGGTGCGTTGTTGAGTTTTGGGAGTGCATGCGGCATTTGTACACTTAGGGTCGTAAGTGTACACGTAGGGTGTGAGCACGCAAGGAATCGTAATACGTTAATCAGCTACCTTTAATCAGGGACATTTAATCAGCTACCCAATAATCTCATGTCTCTAACAGGATTTAAACAGATTAAGAAAGAAGTAAAAAACTGGTTATTAACAAAATAATAATAAAAGTAATAAAACATATATATAAATCTGACTAATAAAATGATAACATAGGTACTGGAAAAATAGTGCTTCAGGCAAGCACTGTGTTGATAAGGTTTTTTTTTATCTTTGCTAATGGATAACGTATACCTACAATCATATTCACATGTAATACAATGTATGTAAATATAATGCAACCCTCACTAGTCCTCCGGATTTCGGGATGCAATGTTGATAAATAAATGATTTTTCAAAGCTTGCAGTAAAAATGTTACGTACGGTGTACACTTTTCTTTGCACGCCTGGATTAAAAAGATTACCAAACATTAAAACTTTCAGTCGTAATACCCCAAGTGATTGTGTGAAATCGATAGTTTGTTTGTTGTAGCACTCAGGGCCGAATTAAAGGGGGAGGGGGGGGGGGGGGGGGGAGGACGGGCTACAGGTCGAAAAAGGGCCTCAAGGATGCCTCACGGTCATGGGAAAAATAAATTAAGTTACTAATTTAAATAAAAATAAATTACCTTTAACTGAAAAGTCGTTGTAATCGATGTATTTCGCCCCTTTTGACGGGACTGGGAAAGGGAGGGGCACAATAACTCGTAAGGGGGCGTCGGACGAACGTCCAACTGGAAAATCGTCTAAAGGGGTATTTGTCTAATATCTGCAAAAATAGAAAAAAATCTGGTAAATCATCAAACGGAATATCGTATAATGGATAAACGATTAACTGGACAATAATATACCTGCGTTTCTGATGTTATACTTATAGCCGCAGCGAGCGAGGCAGGAACATTACACGATTTTCCATAATGCGAATTTCCTGTTAGACGGTTTTCCATTACACGAATTTGTATTAGAAGACTTTCCGTTATACTGTTATACGGTATACGTTCTTCCAATTATCGATTTTCCATTTAGACGATTACCCCTCGCCCACTCATCAGCACCAGGCCTCTACCAGGCTTAATCCGGCCCTGTTAGTAAAGCACTCCTGTCCAGGTTTAATTTACTGGAAAGGAGTTGAAGTGCCAAAACGCATAAATTATCGATTTCATAAAAGCACGAGTGACATTAAAAAAAAAAAAGTTGCATTTAAATGAATGAGAGTACGAAGCATTTGATGAATTGATAAT
>JAHWFP010045762.1:26924-41717 GCA_023313725.1 Lithobius niger | reverse complement strand
TTCGTTTTAAAATTCAAATCTTGTAGTTTAAATTGTTAAAGTTTTTATCAATACTGTAACTTTAAACTGGCTCTAGCTAATAAATCTTGACTTGTGCATCAGAAAGCTTGTGAAAAAAAAAACTGATTAAAATGACAAGGGAAGAAGAATCGAGAAAAACTCGCAAAAACACGGCACCATAACACAAAACAAGTCAGTCGGCTGCAAGTCTATTTATGTACCTGAGTTTTCGGTTGAATAGAAACGTCCACCTTCACCAGAAGTGTTAGTACGGATACGAAAACTACTAGTCCATCTTGTTAAGTACGAATTTGAAACTGCAGTTTCAAATTCTAACCTATTCTAACAAGGTGGACTAGAAGTTGTCGTATTCGTACTGACACTTCTGATGAAGGTGAACATTTCCATTCCACTGAAAATTTCTCCCAGCAGGCACTGCCATCTAGCCTTTACTAATCTTTTGGGTTTGCGTTGTAAGCCGTGGCTCTGCTTTGCGGCAAAAATGCCCAACTCGGAAATTTATTTGAATCCGTGATCGCCGACTCCTGGGGGCTAACGTGCTGCTTGGTGTCGATGCTGGTCGTATATTTTTTTAGAGTAAATCCATGCAAAGTTTGTCTTCAGAAAATGAGAACATTCGTCATGTTCGAATCCACTAAAAAGGGTAAAGTTCAGAAAAGCGCTTTAGATAATTATTTTAAGCCCTTTTCCAGTTCTCAGGATTATAATAATCGTAATGTTCATTTCAATGAATCATGAAAAGATTCACCGCAATGTGAATTTCAGTAATGTTCCGAGCCAAACGTTGAGGTTAACGATTTTTTAATGAATTTAAATGGCTGAAGTCGCATGCTGCTCCCCCCCCCCCCAACGCGCAGTAATATTCTGCCCTTTTTAGTTATGTGATTACATATTTCAATGATGCATTTGGATCAATATGGATTTCAGTACATCTGATCTTCCATTAGGGATGCGGTAAAGCACCATATTCGTAACGGATGCTGTTCTGTGTCTCCTCTAATTTCCAATATGGCGACTGCATTGCCCACCGAGTCGACCTTGAACTCTACTACACCCACTTGATTGTTTCCGGCCTGCACAGTAACCTCCACTAAGAATCTGTATATATAATACGCTTAGGTTGGGGTGCTGCACTCAACAAACGCATCGTGCACGGAGCAAACGTAAGGCAGCAGGTGGGGGATGCAGAGGAATGGGGGGACATGGGAGGGGGGGGGGGTGATGCAGCTAGACTGGCATATGTTACGCCAGGGTACAGCCTTGTTCGTTATTTCCTGATACAGATACAGAAATGCTAGTTTATTCGATGGCATCTAGCGGCAGCTACGCTTGTACTTGTAATTCTTTAATCACTCTGTAACCTAGAGAAAAATCCCTTTACATGGTTGGTGTAGTTTTAGTACCTGATTTGTGTGTCTAGTAAGTGATTGCCTACGCACATTAGAAATAAAAACAATAACCACATGCAAATAATGTCGGATTAGTAATTACGTGTGGTGCCATCCAGTAGTGTGTCACCAAATTAGCGCCGTAGCCCCAAGCATGTTGGGAAAATTGTTGAGGATATTAACTCTAGCCCCCTGCCCAACCCTTCGCATTGTGGATAACATGCTAGTGCATTGGTCATACTTATCACTCAGGTTGGTCAATCGCACATTCTTCTATCCTGTATTGGACGCTAAAACTTTTTTGATTTAGGACATGTTTAAATTTCTTCAAAACGGTAATTTCTGTTAATAAAAACATGGACGTTTTCGTGAGATCTCTAATTTATGGATGAGTGCTAATATCGCTTAATCAAATGTAAACGCCCATTTTGTCATGTTGGTCAACCTACTCGCATCCTTTACCACTAACCTAGTGGATTGTTCGCTGCCAGCGCCATCATTCATCAATTACCACCAATTCAACCCAGCGCAACCTGGAACTGTTGGAAACAGTTTGGCTTAACGTTGGAATACATGCATATGCACAAGCGAGGGGGAAAAAAGCATTTTTAAGTGTGCAGTCTGCACCACAAACAATGTTATGTCTTGCTTGGGCTTCAGCTGTTTGGAAACAGTAACCGGCAGTAACAGTGTCGAGAATCTTACGTTTCAAGTCTGAGAAAAACACTTTTTTTGAAGAAACTGTCCGTCTCTTCAGAAGTCACACAAAACAAATTTAAAAAAAGCGTCCCATCACATGCTGTAGATGATTTGAATTTTGTTTCATGACAAGTACATCATCTGATCGAACGGTTTTCCAGTTGTTTGTGTGACTTCCGAAGAAGAGGAATGGTCAGTGTCTTTGAACATTCATGTGCAGTTTTATTTTTTTATAGTTTGGTAGTGCTAGTGTTTCTTGGACTTGGAAATTTCAGCTGTTTCATTTATAAGACTGAAACAATCCTTGTTGCCTTAAAATTACTCCTTACCTATCTCAATTTTCTTCATGTGTGCAGATGCTAGATTGTCGTGAATAGAATTTACATTAGACCATGAAAATTTAATAAAAATGGTTATCGGCCACAAAAAGTTGAAAACTGATGAGGGATGAGACTTTTTGTAAACAGCTTTTGTGGTAAAAAAAACACCAAAACAAACGTTTTCCATACTGAAGTTAGTTTTTATTGACTGTCTGAAGTCGTGACTATCATAGGTGTGTTTGACGTTTTCAAATGGTTGACTTACATTAAAATCCGGCTTAAAATTCCCTAATTCTGTAAAGTTTTAGTCCCACATTCAGTTTGCAACGATACTAACGCCACACATGATGTAACGACACTTTCGTCTTCCGAAAGCTATCCATGCAAATAGTGGTTAAAGCTTTTATCTCTCATTGAAACAAAGGTATTACTTAAGGGGAAGGCGTTTACTCCTCACATTAAAAAAAAAATTGCCAGATTTCTTCAACACAGCATTTAAAAAGATACTTTTCGGAAATTTTTATCCAAAACAAGATCGGATTTCGGAAACACCAAAAAATAATTTGATGTGAGGCTTTTTAGTTAATGTGGGGATTATGTAGTATTGGTACAGTTCCGGCAGAAAGTAAATTTACAAACGTAATGTCGTTATAGCGGGGGGAAAAAAAGGCATTGTTGAACCTGAGCAAATATCGTGAATTAGCAGACACCAAGGCACGGGCATGCCTTTGTTCACGCTTGTCTGGGTTTTATAAATTTACTTTCTGCCAGAACCGTACAGTAGTGATCAGACTAACGTTGACTTTGGAAAAGTCACTAATGCCGTGCCAATTAATTTATTTCTTACAAAAAAATCGATGCTGTAGGGCCTGAGACCCATTTTTTTTACTTTGTATGGCTATAGCCATGTTGATTTAAATGGCATGTGCTCCTCAACAGAGCCTTCACCTCTGCTGATCGTTGTGTGGTGACCTGATTAATCCATGAGCGATGTCAATAGGTGATGTCAATGTCGCTCAACAAATAGCTCTGAAAAGCTGAGAGTTTGCTGTGTTTGGAGCATGTCTAGAGGTTCCAAACTGTCACCAAAAGTTTCAAATTAAGCTGGATTGGATTGGTAGTTCTTGAAATTATTAAAACTATTTTGCTAATTCAGTACGTAGTCATTTGGCTAAGTTAACATAGGGTGAGCAGTCCTAAAGCTGGATGCTAAAACGGCAAATTGCACTCATGTCTCGGATTCTGTGCAAGTCAAATGCAGAACATCAAAGCTCTATTATCATGGGCTTCTGTTATTAACATTGTGCCTTTGTTGTCTAAAAGGTACCTTGTAATAGTGCTTTTTCTAGTAAGTTAACAGGGGTCATTTTAGTAATTTTCTACCACTTGTTGTAGAATGACTGTTCCTATTTTTTTTTCCAGTAGGGGCACTTGTTAAGTGGGGGTTAGCTTATCTGCTAAGTAATGGTTCTGCCTCACGCTGCTTCAAAGTGCACTCTAGAATGAAAGTCTTAACACTTAGTGCGGCTGTGCATGCTTCCTTTCTTGCTTTTCTTTCTGCCTTCCTATCTTTCCATTAACCCGTGGTTTTAATGTGTTGATTTCAGTCATGTCATCCAAAGCCTTTAGTAATGCAGTCGATGCCAACCACACCAACCCGTGGTCCGAGTCATCAGATTCTGGAACTGGCTCGTCGGCTGCAGAGGAGTGGCTGGCCAGTGCGGGCTCCATACCCAAATCCTCGTCCAATCCAAGTGACCTGTTTGCTAGCAGCCAGTTTAACGGTGCCCTTTCCTCCGTAGGCCCAGTCCCAACTGTTCGCAGGGCCCCGCACCTAGCCCATCTACGTAGCCAATCAGTTGGAGAGTGTCCCGCACCAAGGACTGAGCCATGGACCAATGGCACGGCGGCAGTGACGACGACGGCATTACGAGACCCCTTTGACGCCGAGTGGGCTGCCTTGGCGGCCGCCCGTTCTCAGCCCAGTACTAACCCATTCCAGCAAAATTCCATGAAGGCATTTGAAGTTCAGATGTAGTTGAAAAAAAGGACGTGAACAAACGGACTGTGCTCCATATGTGAGTCTCATAATTGTTGTGTCGAAAGTCATTGCTTGAAAACCACACTGTACATAGTTTGTCAGGATCAGGGGTAAATACTGTTGATAATTTTGATGTGCAGAAGTGTAGTTATAATGCCTTGTCACTTTTGCGTAGCCAAGATTCACGTGCAACTGCTAAATTGTGACAAAAGGTTGACTCATTTTCATTTTAGGTTCTGTTATTCATGTTACTCGTTTCTTGTTTACGCCGTTAAATTGTTTGTTTTGTTTTATTTCTAATTTTTTTATTTTTCCACGGCTTAAGTTCCTGAGAACAAAGCTCACACTGTGGTGCATTTTACTTTTTAATGATTTACTTTATCCTGTATAAGATGTGAAGAGGGATAGGGCAGATACCCTTATTTTTCGTTAGTGTATAATAATTGTGTACCAGCAGAATGTAAACACCGGTAGAGCTTCGTATTGGGTGCATTTATTTTCCCTTTAACGCGATTTTGTTGTGCTGCATAATTCTTCACATCAGGTGCGCAAGTAACTGAGCTAAAGTTGATGGTTTCAAATGTACGGTACTCAAATAACTAGTTTCCACATAACTAGTTTATAAATTGTCTGTCAGGCAGTCGCTCAATAAAACAATTTATGTGTTTTTATTTTACATCCATTCTATAATGTAAAGAGTTGTAAAATACAGGATCAGTACCGCAAATCGTGTATTAACTCATAGCGTGCCAACCATCCCGGGCCATAATTTCTGGGTGAAAAGTATGTGCACCTACATAGTCTGCTTAATGAAATCGTTAAAAATCATGTAATGGACCGTTTTATGTGCAACTTGTTGTGCTAAAATAAAAGGATATGCACCCATTTTGCGGTAGTAAGGTTAGCAGTAAAGCTTTACTGATAACCACTTCTACCAATGCGATTCTACACGTTACGTCTTATCGATAATGATGCCTATGCATGAAGCCTCTTTATAATATTTGTCCAAGGACCTTTGAAAATAAAGCTCTTGAGCACGGTACATCATAAAGAATTATGTTAGTAAGCATGGTTCAATCATACGCCTCAAACATCATTGTAAGAGTACCTTAAAGCGTGTATTAAACGCCCAGTTGAAGCTAACGCCGTCCCCTCTAAAATGAAATGCTTTAATATCAAAATCGTGAGATAGTGAAATAAACACCCACCCCTTAAATTGTTGTTTTTTTTCATCAAAATTAACTAAAAGCTATATGCTGTGAGAAAAAATAGTATTGCTTGCTATACTGCCCACTTCACCCTCCTTGGGATAATAGTGGATTCTTTTCTTTGGCTCCTAGCACCTGCACGAAGGCCTGGCCTCTCTCTTCCTATGCCTCCTACTTGCTTCACAGCAATTAAAAGATGTCAAAAATGGCCTTCCACGTTAGAACGCTTCGAATTTACTGTGGTAGATGTCCAGAAGGGTTAGATTTCCGGAACGGTGGAGTAAACGTCTACCCCCTTACTTTTGCCAAATTTACCATGTAAACCTGTGGGCATCTAATACGCAATTTATGGTAATTATAACGAGGTTTAACTACACTGATCTCACTAGGGATAATACTTCCTGGATAAGTTCTGTATCTGTTAAAGAATTCCTAAAACATACCGATCTGATATCGATTTATTAAGTGTCTGTATCAGTTCTTAGTTAGTAGCACTAAGACTGTACAAATTGCAAAAAAAAAAAATAAGAATAATTATAACATACAATAAAGCACCGTGACGATTGAGGACATCGTGACTTTCGTGGTACCCACAGTAATATTTTGGCGTGGAAGTCGTACGATGTTCATGGCCCACAAAGAGTTAAACACCTGTCTTGAATGTACAGCGTTTGACTGTCACTTGATCTAAAGCCCACTCCTCCCCCTTCTACACGCTTTTTTTAGTGCCATGGAACATTCCAACATGTACCAAGCCCCCCCTAAATGCCCCCTTTTACACATAGCTTGCCTGCTTTTTTCATGCCACAGACCACTTTGATGTGATGTGTAATTAAGAAGGAGACTGACATATTATTTGTGAAGCGACAATCGTGCACCATTAGCTACAATCTCAAAGCAGTGCATGGCGACGTGTCAGCCGCAGCATGTGATTTGGAGTTGATTATAAAGGACTTCGAGAATGGCGATGCCTTTCAATATGATGTTCTTGGTTTAAATGACTGTGGAAAGTTAAATGCTGAGAGTTACTGTTGGTCAATCAGATTCGTAGGTAGCTGAGTGGTGTAGGCATAAAATGTTTGCTGATTTGTTCTTGCCAAGCACGTTTCTTTCGTGTGCTCTTGATTGGCCATGGCTCTCGATGATGCCTCATTGCACGAGCCTTTGATTACGTTCGGTTTTTTTTTTCCATGATGTAGGATGCACTGCTTTAGTGCAACTGATAGGCGAAATGGGGGGAGACTGATCAGTGTAACATGTAAGGAAATTTTGCACAACCAAGTAGACAAGATGTTGCATTTTGGATTTCTCATGGCCTGGCGATCGGTTACGGAGGAGAGAGTGTAACCAAGTTAAAGCGGTTTGGGATAAGGAAAGAGTACGATGGCTCGGAAAAAGAGCTTGTGCGCGCAGAAGTGCCAACGATTGTGACAAAAACGATGAAAGCGTATTTGAGGATGGAGATTATCAGTTACGTTGACTTTTTGGGCTGGGAAGATGACTGATGAGTCTGTGTACGATGATTTTGATTAGGCCCCCATGGCAGAATCAGCGCGACGCGTGACGTACGTCACAGACAATTGAAGGCCATCGCACACACATTATGGCCAAATTTCTGCCGTTTTATCAATTGTTGACTGATTTTGACATTCCGATACACCATTTTAATCGTCTCGACGAGACCTTTCCATTAGTGGAGTAGTCAGATCAATAGGATAAAGCACTGAAAAGTTATTCCATAACAACCAATAAACATTTGAATAACCATGTGATAAAAACAGATTAGCTGCAGACACATTTTTTTCCAACAATTGGTGTCGCAGACAGTTGCAGAAAGTTCTGCCTCTGGTGATTAGGTTTAATGTTGCAACGGTAGAAAACATGTACCAATGAACTGCTTTGTGATACAGGTATATGTAACTTGAACTGTCGTTTACAACTGAATAAATTGCTTTATTGTTTAACGAAGTTCACTACTCCTTAAATTAAGTAAGCTTAGCAACTATTTTTTGCGATAATGGAATGACGCCCACCCGTCTAATGTGAAATTAATACCTACCGGAGGTAGAAGCAAGGTCCGAAATTTAGTTTACGGATAGGTAGTGTATTTTTTTTTTATCAAAGTTTCATAAGCCCATGGGCATTTAATACACGATTTACGGTAATTGTAGAATTGGTCAGTCAGATTTTATTAAATTACGGCCTGGAACTGAATGAATTACGGGAGTCTTAAGTGAGGTAGACATAGTTAAAGGCTAGCATCGTCACTCTTAAGCAAAATAAATGTAAGTGAAAAATATGGGTATCTGCAACACTGTATCCATGTGTTTCTGTTCCTCAAAAAGATTTACCAATTCGTGAAACTGTCACAGTTGGTAACTTAGTCATCAACACTGCGGACAGGTTCTTTTTCATGCAGTGCTAAATACACTGAGGGAAAAAACACAGTATCGCCAACTTGATGACAAGCAGCTCTGTGTGAGTAATATGTGCCACAGCCAATGCCGAATTTATTTTCAAAATAGTTATTTTGTTTTAGTTTGTAGCTGCACAAGCTTCATCAACCAACCAGTAACGTAATTTCGTGACCAGTGCATAACCGTAACTGTTAACCACAACCAAGAACAACGTTTGCACTGTGTTGTGTATTCATATCAGTCCTAACCAGTTAGTTGATATTAATATTAGTTTAGTTGACTACAATTTAGTTGGTGTACACTAGAACCCAATAACAAGTGACAAATCGTGCATGCATATTTCTTTTGTTACTTTTTGGTGTCCACTCAAGTGGTACCCTGATGGCGTTGAGCTACTCAACAAAAGCTATATGTATTATATTCACATATAAATAAATGTACATAATACTAGAGAGTGAGAGAGAGAAAAAAACAAGCAAAAAGGGAAAAAAATTACTGTTGTGTGCAGTATATTACCACCGTACTACCGTACCTAGTTACACTAATCGTTGTATTAGAAGTCTGGCTTAGTGTTTTGGCTTGGTTTCTTTTTATTAGACCCTACCAGTATAACAGCATCAATCTTTAATAGATATACTGTAAATACAGGCCTCCCTCTGGTAAAATGCACTTAGTTTACATTGGCGTGGAGGCACCTAACAGTCAGTTTTCTGTCCATCATGCAGGAATACTAAAAAGGCGAGAACCTTCGTTCTCAACTGCGAACATTATTAGTTGAATACCAGTATTTGATTAGTAGCAGAGAAAATTTAAAAAAAAGGGATTAAAGTAACACAGTGCAAGACCAACGATTAAGATGCACGCATCTTTGCTGCAGGGGTGTGGAATATGCCTTAACTCCTGAACGAGGTTTGCAGGAATTTTCAGAGAACTGGAAATTCACTGAATATTGGTTTGCCTGCATAATGAAAGACCATGGAAATTTGAGAAATCTGTGGGACATTTTGTCCAGTCAGAATTTTATGCATCCAGGCTTTGCTGCTTTATTGTATTGTAAGGCATATGTAACATCATTTGTAGGTAAAAAAAAAAAATCTTTAAAACTTGATGCCCCACACACACACACACACACACTTTTTTTTTTTACTTGGTGCTCTGGTGTATTCGTTGTTTTTACATCTCGTTTGTTCTAGTTTATTGTCTCGAGCCTGCAATCGAGGGAAGCTTCAAATTAAGTGTCAGGAATTTTAACATTACAAGACGGCCCTCCTCGAGTACAACAAATTAGTGTAGTGCATTACCTGTAACCTTGTAGAGAGTTTAAAGGGCTTGCTTGTAAATTAAATAAGGAGAGGTGATAAATAACGTGTAAGTTATGTTTATATACTTGTTTTTAGGCTAACTAGCTCCTCAAGCTTTAATCCTAAAAGAAATGTGACTTTTTTTTTAATTCCTCTAAGCCAAACAATTTTATTTGCATAGTCTAACAAATAGTGCACTTTGATTGTTTTATAGGACTTTATGAGCACTTTATTCTAATGACAAGGTCCAGTAACCTGTTTTCCATTCTCAACTTGGAAATTTTGCAAAAGGTTGTTAAGCGTGTTGATCTAGAGAAATTTTTCCATCTCCCTGTTCGAAGGAAAGCTGCTAATCCATACAGAGACTGCTTTCTGGTGCCTCGTACAGTAGTTTCGCAAAATCACTATTTTTTTGTGCTAGCTATGCCAGTTAGTTTGGTGCGATAGAAATGTGAGTGCGCTGTGTGTTTTTGCTGACCGAGGGAGGCCTAGTACTTAACAATAGAATACGAAGTTGAGTTTTAGTTACCATTAAGTTGATGAAATTTAATTTGTAAGATAAAAATGCAATGATGTTGTACATAATAACTAACAAAGTTCACCAAATGACTGCCAGTAAAATAAAAAAGAGTGCAGTTTCAAATTTTTTTTAAATGCCGTTTAGTAATGGGCAATGCTTAAAATGTACAATGGTTGTAGTCATGGATGGTGTGTACAGGTGTAAATGGCATTTCACAGCATAATATAGGTGAGCAGACAGTTTTGACAAGTTTGCGCTCGTGTCTATAATAGATGTGTACGCAACATGTGTTTTGCAGGTTTAGTTGGAAACGTGTAGGAGTTTCTTTTTGAGTATATTGCTGCAATGATTAGTTTAATAATTATTGATCTACATTAACTAAATAAGACTTGACTAGCACTTAAAAGAAAGTATGAGAATTTAACTTTTTTCCTTGTGGTTGTTGATGTGTTCGTCATACTTACGGTGCGTGACCCCAGTCATTTGACTGTTTCACGTAATTATACTTCCTTTTTTTGCATGAATGTATTGAGAAAAAAGTTAAATCTCATATTTTTTTTATGTTAGTAAGCATTGTACCTAACATTGTTTTGGAATATATTATTGTTATAACATAGAACTGTAATTATTTTTTTTTGTTGGCAAGAGCATATCGTACATTCCTCTGCGACTAAAAATAATGTATGTTGGGGAAGTTGCACACTTATTTTTATATTGGTCATAAGATTTAGGTTGGCTGGCATGGTTTCAAATAATTGCACAGTCTGTGATGTGAACAAATAGCAGTGTCTTGT
This sequence comes from Lithobius niger, assembly GCA_023313725.1. Lineage (NCBI taxonomy): Eukaryota > Metazoa > Arthropoda > Chilopoda > Lithobiomorpha > Lithobiidae > Lithobius > Lithobius niger. The sequence goes on along the minus strand of JAHWFP010045762.1, from coordinate 31,008 downwards.
GTTTAAATTATAAAACTCTTGCGTTACGCACAAAAGGGAACGGTCTTGCCGTTAGTAGCCCCTTCGCACAACGAGCTAGTTAGTCGTAACAACCTCTGGGAGATATAGCAGATAAGCATTGGAAGGTAAGAGGTGAAGATATTTTGTTTTAAAAGTTTTATTTCCTGCTGGTTCCAGGTTAAAAACTTTCGTGTAACGTTGTTGACGCCGAAGAAAAACGAATGTGACTCGTTTTACAGATTGAAGAGCATGATGTAGCGAATGTAAATGTGACTGATATCTTGCAGTGTCTGCATCAACAGGCCGAGCAATATTAGCCAACTGACTACAAAGAGTTTGTAAGCTTTATTAATTTCTGTCTTCACAAAAAGTGGTGGTTTTCTTTTGAACCCACTTGTAAAAATGTGTCAGTTTAATAAAATAAATAATAAATAAATGTGCAATTTCCCATTTGGTTTAAAACGTACACAAAGGCTTAACTCCATCCAGTGTATACTAATGTGCAGAGCATTCCTAAGTAACAGAAGTTGTAAATATTTGCGTTAATACAATATTGTTAAAGTAACATGCAAATAATTTGTGTGGGCAATTTTTTTTTTTATTTCTACACTTTTCGCACACATTTATTTCCAGTTACTTGTAGGAGTGGGAAATGCAGAAACACGTGCAAAATGTGACATTCCAAATATTCCCAACTCCCTCTTCCCAAAACTTTTAAGAACCTACAAGTTCCACGAGGTAGCGTTGACATCGAGTATTTGGCACACCTCGACTAATTTGTGATTTAATTGTTTCAATGTAGCAGTGAAACTGCAGCGTTATAACAGTTTGTTTACAGCATAACAGCCATTGTATGGAAAGTTAATATTTTTTTTAAACGATCCACACATTATTATTTTGTAAATGGATTTTGAAACTTGATCCAACCTGTCTGTTTAAATGGGTTCTTTTTATCTCCTACTTAATTGCTCTGCCTGTAAAGCCTTTTTGTTTACAGCACAATGATGTACTTAACTGGGAGCTAAAAAAAAAAAAAAATACAATAAAAAAAAGAACTTTGTTTTGGATAAATGTTATTTTACGTATTTTGTAACACAGCAAAATAGAAAAATAAAGCTCTCGAAGACGGCAGGTGTGTGTTGTATTAAACGCCTAAGACTTGACTGAATAAACTTAAACGATTCCGGGATTAAATTAGTTCTTCTGTGGCCCTTGCTAGTACTAGCGGGTGCTTGCATCAAGTGAAGCGTGCACAGTGCCATTTCTTTTAACGAAACAAACAAGCTACGACCTCCTCAATTATTGAGTGAAAATGTGGTGCATCCTCGTACTCCTGGGAGCAAGCTGTAAAGGTTAACAATATTACTGCCGCCACGTACAGGTAGATGGCGTCGCGGTATTTTTTTTGTAAGATTTTCTCTCGGTGCTAAAGCATCTTTAAGTTTAAGTATTGATTTGGTCTTGAACTATTAAGTGGTAGACGTGATTTTAGATTTGTTTTTATATATTGCCATTTATTTATACATTATTTTTTCATAATTTCCCGAATAGTATTGCCAAGTCCCCATGCCCACTCTTATTGATTTCGAACTTGTCTACAAATAAAGCATAGAACGCATGTGCAAAATTTTTAGTGAAACAAAACTGTTCAAATATGGAGCCTCTAGGAAGGAATAAATATACTTAAATCGGCTTATGTCCAATTTTCCTCTTGGAGGTTCTGGCTGGGTTCAATTTGTACCGCTAAGAATGACATGAGCTCCAAATCTCCTTCTTTTCCTCGATCGGCAAGAATAAGTGTTGTGGATTGGACGCTGGAGGCCTTGGGGGTATTTCATGGGGGTTCCATGGCTGGTTTAACTTGTACTGTTAAAGGGATATACCTCCCAGCGCCATATTTCTCGATCCTCCACATCAAGTACGGCCGCAAAGGTCTATTTACTTATCGTTAGTCTTTCCCTTACCAAAAAAAACGTTTTAAAATGTGCGGTGTAGGAGATTTTCTGTTGAATATTGTTAACTATATTTAAGAACCACCCGTCACTAAATGATGCAATGCGCGCGTACAATAATCATGATGTTTCATCTCTGTATGTACATCTACTAATTTTCTAATAATTACCATGAGATCTACAATCTAATAGACTAATGCGGTAAAAATTAAAATTAATTATTCCAATAGATCGCCGAAGCAAAATTATAAGACACTAGTCTAGAAAATTATAAATTGTGATTTTAAAATACAAGAATCATTCCGGTTTTTGACGACACGATCAATGGGTTCACGGTGGCTGGACTATTGGGCTCAATGCCAATTGAGACATTAGCTATGTTTTTCATTGCGAGGAACGAAGCTACTGTCTCGGTTGACCTTAGCTGTGGTAAATACGCGGATGTGATCGTCGTGTGGGTGTTGTGAGGCAGGCGGAAAGTTATAAAGCAGGCGGTATGTTGCTTTAACAATGACTTGTGTTGTAACTTTATACTGTTAGCGTGATCTGCACGATTGTTGGTCAAGCCGCAGGGAGGGGGCCGCACTGGGTGGGAGGCCGCTCTAGACCATTGGGGTTATTTCATGGTGGGTCCTTGGCTGATTCGATGGTGAAAAGGAATGACTTCTGAACTTTTAGCTCGATTTGGAAGAATTTGCTGGTCATGCCTCACGGAGGTGGCATGGGGGTGGGGGCCTTGGGTGGTATTTCATGTGGGTTCTATGGCTGGTTCGCTTTATACTACTAAGATGGCTTGTGTACGAAATTTCATGCTTTCAGCTCGACCTGCAAGAATTTGTTGATTGAACCTAAGGGAGGGGCTTGGGGGTCCTTGGAGGGTGCCATGGGGAATTCCTTGGCTGATTCGAATTGTGCTGCTAAGAGTGACTTAATTAAAATCAATCTAAATAACGCTCATTTTCACTTCCCAAGACACTCACACTGTTTGACAAATTTTCGACAACTTCCTGCAATACTTTGAAGTAATGTACCAAATTTCATTCCAATCCCACCTTTCGTTTGGTTTCCACCCAAGCTACAAAAGTGCAACAAAACAACCAACTAACACTTTGCAATTTGGTGTCAGTTATAGTCTACGCTGCGCTCCACCAATAAGTTGGAATGGATAAAAATTTAGTTTTGTGGTTTTGTAAATTTGTTGCCTTAATGTTTTTTGGGCATTGTTATTTCTAAATAAGTTACGAACAGTGTAAAGTATGGATTTGACATTAGCACCATTCAAAAGCTGCAAGCAAGCACTTGTAGTTGAATGTCAAAATTGATAATTTTGTCACGAGTTATTAATTAGAAATAAATGTCATCCCTGAATGAGAATCTAGCCACCAGTTAACAACTACAGTTTTTACATCTTCCAAAATTACTCACCTCACTTAACTTTCTCTCTGAGCCTAGCTCTTTCTTTGCCCATGACTAAGACTTCCCTGCCGTCCCCAGCCTGCCCTCGGGTGATGAGCTCCAGCACTTACAGTGTCACTCGGTTGCATCGTCACTTTTTTCGTGGGCAGCGCAGGGAGAAATTGCTCCCGTGTATACGCGGTTCTTTTTCTTTGTCTCCACGCTCGCAGACAATGATGGCTGGGAAAATCGTTTACGGATCGTGTAGACATTGGTTTACACCCGGTGCTCGCCACGATACTTGGAGACGCTACAGGGAATGCAACGTTGACGATAAGGGTTGCGTACTCTGCATTGAAAAGGATTTCGCCACACTTGGCACCATTCCAACCAAAGTGAGCTTCAATGTGAGGCGGAAAAGAAAGGAAGACGAAGGGACATCGAACTCCATGGATGACCGTCTTATCAGGGAAGGACTTTTGAAAGAAGATTTCCTACCAGCGGACATGAATAGACACCACTGGACGAGGTAGTGACAGCCTGCTCCTGGAATCACAGTAATACTTTATTCAGGCACTGCCCAAGAGACACGAGTGGGGCAGAAGGAAAATCGGTGATTCTGGGTCATGTGGTGGCAGGTCAGAAGTTGTAGGATGTCCTTTAGTAGACCAAGAAAACTCACACGGGAGAAAAAGCCTCACACTGGTGAAAAGCCTCACACTGGTGAAAAGCCTCAC
>JAHWFP010045762.1:14752-26914 GCA_023313725.1 Lithobius niger | reverse complement strand
CTCACACTGGTGAAAAGCCTCACACTGGTGAAAAGCCTCACACTGGTCAAAAGCCTCACACTGGTGAAAAGCCTCACTCACACTGGTCAAAAGCCTCACACTGGTGAAAAGCCTCACAGATTAAAAGCAACACACTAGTGAGTGTGGTCTCACAAGGAAAAGCCAAGTTTGGCTTATTCCAGAGAACTGCAAGGAAAAACATTCCGAAGAGATAACCCTGAGCACAGACTGGGGATCACGGAGGGATGAATGCTAGAGAAGGAACCAAGGATACAGAAGACGTACCAAACAGTAATGGTGGGTAAGATTTTCTAAATCCTAAGGTTAAGTTAGAGGTGACTCTCCAAAGTTCAGTGGGTTGAATAACTCACCATCTGAATGACAAATTAAGCATTATTAAAGAACGTAAGTATTTGCAGGTAGTAGTGTAAGGTGCTGAGGAAGTAGACAATTAGTTTCAAAGCAAGGCTGAATTCTAATTTACTTCTCACTGTATAGCTAGGGGACTATACATCTATAGCGTTACATATTAAGCATTGGCCAGAATTTAACCTTCTGTTCGACCCTATAGGCTTCTAGAGATCCAACCTTTCAGTCAGATCTCTCCCACCAATTGCCCAAGTCGTCGAGCTCGAGCTCATGATATAGCGGCCCGAGCCCTAGCCTCGTAACCAGCGGATTACGGATAAACCAGTGCGATCCGGTTCTAACTGGAGTCGAACAATAGAACACTCTCGCACCCGACTGTTGGGTGCTGTGCCAACTCCTGCGTGTCCACGGTGGTTAACAGCAAGATGCACCAAGGAGCGCTAGCTCCGCAGGTTGCATGTTGCCGTTATGTAAACCGTTACATCCCCCCTCCCCTAAGAGTTTGCTTAGGTAAAGGAACGATGTGCCTTTGCGTAACACTATGAGTACCCTCCCATACAGCGAGTTTAGTACCCAGAAATCTTGTCTAACAATTTATTCAACAAAATACTTAAATCTTATACAGAGTTTCAGGAAACTACGGCCTTAACGTGGCCCATGCATTAAGCTTATTTCTACTACACTGTACAATCTTCGTTACGATCCATTTTTCATATTTACTGCCTTTCTCCCGTATGACGAGAGAAACTTGATAAATACCACAAACGTTCCACAAAGTTTGTGACTCCCACATTTAAATGTTTTCTTCCACTGTGTACGTGTGTGTGTGTACTATCACTTCACATCCCCTAAGTTAATGTTATGATCAACTATGTGTTTTTTTGTTTTCGGAATTTTGACTTTATGTCTCATTCATCACATTTAACTGGTTTCTTTCCACCTAAACACCTGAATTTATGCAACTTTTGCACAAGTTTTGTGTTTTTCCTTTAAACTTTGCATTTAAGTTTTTCGTTTACCAGTTACTTTAACTCAGTTCGTTAAATTGCTTCTTTTAACTTCTGTTAATTTTTGTTCCAAATTTCTTTGTTTTTTTTTTTTAATGCACATCACCTAACTTATGGTTGTTTTGAATTTCTGCGTTTTTAAATGCACTGAAATTTTATCGTTTGTTGCTTTTTGTTCATTTGCAATGGGGGGGGGGTAAAGATTACGGGTAAGGTATCTTCTATTTCAGAAAAAAAAAATTCAACTGTTTTTCTTTCATTTGTTCTGCTGCACTTCACTTCATTTCCCTGCTGTAGGTCTTAGTCCTTGAAATTCTCTGTTCCGGTGCTTTCGCCTGACACATCCACGTCCGCCACATCATCTGGACCCAAAAGAAATTGTTCGTCTTCCTCCTGCTGAAGTTGCGAAGTTGATGGTTTGACTGGATTTTCCGTGGGTTGTCCTTTCGTCGGCATGTCCGAGAGTTCTGTTGTGTCCTTAGCTTTGGGCTTCTCGGCGGTGGTTTTGACGATTGGTACTCCCCATGGATTTTCCATTCTCGGTGGCAGATCGTTTGCATACTTCATTCGTATTCTATCCGTGGTTGGATGTCCTGGTTGGCCCAACTGAAGCTCATAGTTGTCCAGCACTTCATCCCAATACGACCTTGACATGTGCACGACGACTTGGAGAAAAAATATTTGCGGCCATAATCCCCCGTCCAGACTTAGGTTGACACGTGCTGCTGCCGCAAAGTTGGAGTTTGGGTAGATTTGTCGCACATCTTTGGCTTCGGGGGGAGGGGGGGGGTGTCCATGACGTGTCTCTCTTGACTGGCATTGGCGTTTCTTGCTGTTGCTACTGTTGGAACGCTGCTTCAGTCGACATCCTTGGGGGGAGCCAAATTTCCTGGAGCGGTGGCTTTTTGGTTGTCCAATCCCGATGCTGTTGACTTTGTAGCACCCTCTGCAGCCTTGGCTTCAAACTTCTTAATTGCAGCTTCTTTACCCTTCTTCTTATACCCTGGTGAAAGCTATCGATTTTCTTTCTCCCCATCCTTCTTGCTTTCCTCTCGTCTTTCTTCTCCATCCTGAGTTTCCAGACTTTCCTCTTTTCTGTCCCAACCTTCCTTACTGACGGCTGCGGCAGAGTGCTGCACAGATCCAACAGTTTACGTTTTATATGTTTGAAAAAAAACGCCGTTTCATCGATCTGCGCAGGTTCACTTCCGGGGTTTGTTTATGCAAATCCACCCGCAGATCCTTCAAACCCCGGAAGTATTGCACAACTGTACCATGACCGTTTCAACTCGCCCGTTTTGTAATCTGCTCCTGTTATGTTTCTGCTGGTTCGCAACATTGCTTCACAAGCAAGGATTGGATTACCAGGTAAGTAATAAAACGCTTTTAATCTATTGGAGTTCCGATCATAGTGAAATTGTAAAAAAAAAAAACCGTTTCCAGGTGGTTGTCAAGGCAGAAACGGACCTACGCCATTTTCTCCTTCTAACCTCCCTGTTTTAGATTATTTCTTCACCGGGAGTGGGAGAATTAGGCCTACGCCCGCTTCCCCTCCTCCCCAATTCTTATCGTTGCGGCAGGAAAAAGAGTGCCCCCCCCCCCCCCCCTCGACAAAAGTGGGTGGTACAAAATACATTTTGAATTCTGTATTTATGCAAATTTTCGTGTGAATGAGCCTGGAAGTGCCTCCAGATCAACCCTTCCCAATGTCGGTCGCCACTCGCCATTTGGCGAGTTGAAATCAACAGTTGGCGACTTGGAATTTAGCCTTACTCGCCAAATTGGCGACTAGCTATAGAGCATGCCACTAAAAAAGGGGTATCTCTGGAACCGTATAAGTTAGAGACGAATGGTTTGCGGCGTTATGCTCAGATATATAAGGGCTATATAACTGGATTTTCTGCATTAATACTGGAGTTTAAGAAAATTGCACAATTTTGTTAATGCATAAATTAGAGAAACCTTTCATCACACAAGACGTGTTCCGTATGTGGCGAGTAAAAATTGTGAAATGGCGAGTGTTTTGTAAGGTCTACTGGCCAAGTGGCGACTGCTACTGGATTGACATTCGGAAGGGTTGCTCCAGATGCTAGGCGCTACCTTTTTCATTCCCTTCCTTTTCAGTTATTTTCAATAGTTTGTAACCAAAAGGTGTAAATCTTGTGATTTCTTGGTTTTAGGGCTTAAAACCGACCTAATGTGGGTACACGTGAAAAATTTTACCTGCATTATTGTGCCGGCCTGCTGCCCCCCCCCCCCCCCTTTGGCGAGGGGGGAGGAGGGGTTGGGTTGTAGGTAAATGCTGGTGTATTTTTCATCTTTTTCGGTATAACCTTGGTATTTTCGAGGTAGAAGTGAAGGGCTCTGACAGGACACAGGGCTCGTTCCTGGTCGTCCCCCTAAATGTCGGAGAGTTCAGGGACAATGAAGGAACGAGATCGTTCGGAGGGTTTCTGTGGCTTTGCGTGAAAGGAGACTCGTGGAGTAAGAGTGACACCAGAATAGTTGTCTAGAAAGAAGCAATCAGTAGCAGTAGCAGACAGGCCCTGGAGTTAACTGCAGCGAAGGCAAGCCGCCATGGCGACAAGGAACACGGCTCAGTGAACAGGCGGAAAAGGGTTCGTAGGGAGCCTGAAGAGGAGCGGTGAGGACAATCGATAGGTCCCAATCCGGGAAGGTCTTGTGAGGCCGTGGGCGATCGGATCATGGAGGTAATACGAAAATTATCGAGGAGGTAAGAACAGCCGTCACAGCCTTTAACACCGCGTTGAGGGCGGATCGATTCACCAGAATTGTGGATCCTCGAAGACCATCATCGAAGAGAAAGAAACTCAAAGAAACTCGGGAACAGAGAGACTGATTGGATTAACTTGTTGTGTTGTACACCAATGAAGCCATCGGCGCCAATGGCTGTCGTAAATTTTAGAGGTGGATGCCCGTACTGCTCGTGAGGCGATGCAGATGGCCTGGATTGAAGAAACCCCTGTCGCTTCGAGAAGTCGAATGATAGTAGCCACCCGTGTAGTCGCAGGGACTGCGGTCGTCTGTCGAATCTTCCCATTGTGTGGGGTTAGCTGATCCCGGACCAACGGAAGAGACCGTGGGGAGTCGATGAGGAGATCGAAAAGCGCCGGGAATTGGGCTGCGGCGGGCCTATCCGGAGCATCTAAGAGAAACCTGCCTGTTGAGATGGCAAGCTTCTGTAAAACTAATGGGAGAAGCTTCGGAGGCGGGAATAGATAAGCGAAGAGATGATTTCAATTCATTATTAGGGCATCGGTGGCCCATGCCCTGGGATCGGGAATTGGGCTAACGAACAGGGGAAGTCTGGCATTCCACTTCGTGGTGAACAAGTCCAGGGTTGGTCGTCCCCAAACTGTGAACAGGGCTTCGCAAATGGAGGAATGAAGAGTTTATTCCCAGGTTGGTGGTGTTCGTTGAGAGAGGGCATCGGCTATGACGTGGTGATTCCCCGTTATAGGTATATGCAAGGGGAGCAGTCGGGTTTGGAGGGATATGCAGAGGTGAAAGATTTCGGATGTTAACTCGTGGAGGGATCGGGACCGTGCCCCCCCCCCTTGTCGATGTGAAAACTTAGATGGTTTTCATTGAAATCAGGTGTTGAAAATGATGGAGGCCGTAAAGGACGGCTAGAAGGTCGAGCAGGTTGATGTGATCGGGATCATTCGATCCCTATGTACCCGAAGCCGTCTGATGGTCGATATGTGCCCCCCAGCCATGTCTGGAGGCGTCGGTGAACAGGTGGAGGTCCAGGGTAGGTTCGTGAAGGGGAACGGAAGCCATAAGGTTGGTGATATCCATCCTCGAGTGAATGGTCGAGAACGGAAAGTGAGGACTGAGGGATCGAGGAGGCAGTATCAGCCCGATAGCTGGATTCCCTCATTCCATGGTCCGGAAGTAATAAAGCGGGCGGGCCATCCACCTGCCGTAAGGAACCAGGTTATGTGAAGGCAGACGAAGGAAGCCGCGGGCGTTAGCAAGGAAGCTGCTGACTCGATCCAAGGATGGTAACGCTGTCCCTTGATGCAGATCGAAGAATACTCCCAAGAACGTGAACGCCTTGCTGGGAAGCAGCCGAGACTTTGTGAGGTGTATCTCCCATCCTAGCAATGTCAAAAGAGACGCGACGATGCGAAGGTTGAGGAGAAGGATGGTGCGATCCTGTTCTGGTAGTAACCAATCGTCCAGAAGAGCATGAATCCGAATTCCGTGTTGATGAAGATGGGCAAGGATCGGATGAAGGACGAGATTGAAGATTCGAGGGGCCGCACTTAGGCCAAACGGTAGACATAGGAATTGGTAAACGGGTATTCGCCATTGTGGAGGAATCGAAAAAGGTGTCAGAGGCGTGAAGAGGAACGTGAAGATATGCATCGGCGAGGTCGAGGGGAAATTGTCCAATCGTTGATGCGAAGTGAAGCACGGATTGACTTTGTTGTCGCCATTTGAAAATTGGGATTGTCTATGTACCGGTTCAGAGGTTTGAGATTGAAGATGAGACGCGAACCCCCCGTTTTCTTTAGGCAAAGAAACATACTGCTGTAGAATCCTGGCGGAACCGGGGCTGGAATGATGCGTGCGGCACGTTTGCAGAGAAGCGTTTGAATTTCGGCAGACAGATTGGCGGATGGAGGGGATTCGGTGTCCCATGGTGGTGGGCAGACTGGAGGATAACGATAGAACCTTGGTAGAAACCCGTGAGTGACGATAGAGAGGATCGTCGGATCGGTAGTGATCGATGTCCAAGAACTGTAAACGTCCTCCCACAGGTCGTGGGAAGGGCAGCCACGATTCCGAGGGCCGGGGGATGCATATTGTCTGCGCTTGTCAGAGCTTGATGGCCTGGCAGGGGATCGATGGCGTTCACGAGGTTGGTTGGAGGATCGAAATAGCGAAGCGGCTCTGGGAAGGGAGGCGGGGTGGGGATCGGACTGCTTCGAACCAGAGGGATCGTCTTTTGTGGTTCCTACTTGCGAATCTTTAGGGGAGCGCAGTCTCTTTCCATGGCGTGAACGAAAAGGTCGTGGCTTACGGGAAATGTCCAAGTGAGGAGCAAGCTTAGGGATCAAGCCGCGAAACAGGGTATCAGTCTCATGGATCGGGAGGTTGCAAAGCGTGGATCGGGTGGAATCATGAAGACTCGGCAATTTCTCTCAGCAGGATCGTAAAATGGAACAATGCCCTAGTGAACCAGTTCATGGAGTGGTATGTTGCGAAGCATGCTTTACGAAAGACTTGATGGATGAGGAAGGCCAACTGTTTGGTATCTACAGACGGGGATCCATATTTAGACGAACCCACAGAGCGTTGGCTGCTGTATTCAAAACATCGGCTTGAGAAGCGGCTTCGCAATCAGAGACGCACAAGATGATCGAAGTCACGGAGCACAAACACTGGAACCGAAGCACGCCTTGGAAGGAATAGAGAGGAACCGAAGTCGTTTCAGCAGACAGGAATTCTGATTGAGGATAGGTGTCGGAAGTTGTGAGGGTTCGTGGTGCCTTCTCCTGAGGGTCGGAAAAAGGAAGCTTCTTTTCCGGTGTGTAGTTCCAAGGGAGAACCGTTGCCGAGAAGCAAACCATTGGTGCGGAGGAGCGTAGTTAGTAACATAGTAGATTGGCCCGGGAGAGGTAGTTGGTGTGGAAGCTGATCCCGGTGGCCAAAGCCGAGACTTGTAGAAAGACCCCGGTTCTTGCAAGATCGATTGGAATCAGGAGCCGGCTTGTGGAGAAAACCGTCAGGTAGGATTGCTTCTACTGTCTTCAAGAGATCCGGAAGAGGGATGTCTGTAGGATCGGGTTCCCCCGGGAACCTGGAAGCTTAGTTGTCTTAACTGCTAGAGTGATGAGAGGATCAATCCTCATCGTTATCCGATGAGTGGTAATCCAAAGGAGCGGGTGCCAGTTGGGGAATCGGAGGAGGAACCAGGCTTGGTTCTCTGGAAGAACAGGGGATCGGCTCTCCAAGGCGAAGTCTTTTGGAGGCTGAGGCTACCCAGAAGCTGGTGAAGGCCGTTGGAGGAGGAGGATCGGAGGGAGCCTTTCGCTTGAAGGTCTTTAATAGGGAGTGAACTTGATCCCGTGAAAGCTGATTTGCAGACACTGCCCGGGAAGGGGCGGATCGTTGGATCGGGAGGAGAGGTCCAATGGTTGTGGTGGAGATGAAGCCGATGTCTTGGCTGATCGTGTGCGAGCCTTTGCTTGAAGCTTTAATTGAGAGTAGAGGTTCTTGACTCTGTAATTCTTGGGAAAGGGTCCTAGGTTCCTTATCCTGGATGGCTTGGCCACAGGGGATCGGAGAAGTAGCAGCGATGTTGCAAGGTGGTGCAGTAGGAGGGAGAACCTAGTCCTCGGATTGGACCGGGCTCTCGTTGGACTCGAGAAGGATGACGCTGTCGCCTGGATCGAGTGATTCAAGGATCGGAGTCGGTGACACTGGATCAGGGGGAACCAGTGGTTCCCGAGGTGCGCCTTTAGTACGAGGCATGGGATCGATGGAGAGCAGAAACAGCACGTCCAACTCGTGTCAGGGTTAGAGAGGAAAAGATGAGACGGATCACTCCGCTCAGGCTTTTATACGATGGAGGCTGCGCGGATACTTGCGCAGAGAGTAGTGGCCCGGAGAGCAATCTTCGATTGTTCTCTAATTGAAACAGCATTGAGAGATAGAGAATGCTAAAAAAAAAAAGGTAATGGCAACCAGCAACTAGAAAGTTGATTTTAACAAGCACAAAACCGGACTGGTTTCAGCAAGCTAAAAAAAAAAAACTACTGCTTCTTTGGAGCTCCATTATACTGAATGTTAGGCACCCATATTGAGGCCTATTAATGACGGTTGATCACTTAAAATCAAACTGTTCTCTGTGAGTGAGAGCACCTAGATTTCAAATGATCGAAAAAGTTTAACATTTGGGGCCAAGACTAACAAGCCTACCTTGGCATGCAAACTCACCAAGATTTTTACTACAGGTCACTAAGATTTGTACTACTAGTCACTAACATATTTCCTAATTAAGTGACCTTCGTTTGGATTTTTTTACATCCTGGGCACACATTTTCGGTGTTCTTCCTCCCCACAAATCCAACAATTGGCATGGAAGGCCTTCCTTGCCTTTGTCCGATCTTGTTGCCTTTAGCTGGCTGAACAGACTTCTGAGTGTTTTCGCTCATTGTTTTCTCAATTGGCTTTCTTTGCCTCTTGAGACTATTTACCAATGTGAAATCATCTTTGATCTAACGTATCATGCTGACTGAAGCACAGCCTGCTTCCTGCCATGCATGCAGAACTCCACTGTCGAGAAAACCAAGGTAGGATTGGCCCAACATTGTAACAATCGTTAAGCTCCTTTCCTTCCCTAGCTCCAAAAAGTTGAACATTTGGGGTTAAGACTTCGCTCATTAACCCTTCCTTCTTAGTGACCTTCATTGCGTTTTTTGACACCTTAGGGTAATGAAATTTATGGTCTCCTTCCTCCCCACAACCCCCAAAATTGACATTGGACTTTGTGTGGTCTTGTTGCTCTCAGTTGTCTGGAAACTTGTCTCCACTTATCGCTGAACATTGTCTCAGTTGGCTTTGCCAGTGTGAAATCCTCTTGAATCCATGCCAACATGCTGGCTGAAGCACTTCCCGCAAGCATGCCGTCCTACCATGTATACAAGCCTGAGGTAGTGCGCATGCGCTGCATCTCAGCTGAGCTGAGCCGGTCGTTTTCCCCTTCGCTTAAGAGCTGGGGCAGTTCTGCTTTTCAGCTAGGTTCGGTTCTACAGACTAAGCTCGGGAGGTCGTTCGTAGGCATCTGAATTCTGGATGCCACTGCCTCAGAACTCTTTTGTTGATACACTTGCCCTTGGGTCTAGTCTCCTGTAACAATTGTTTAAAGCTCTTACAAAATGCGAGAAGGGCTCTGAAGTATGCAGCTCACCAGAACGAACCTCGAAACTGCCACCATTGTTCAGCTTCACTTGTTAGGGTGATGAGAAGAATAGTATGAAGTAGGTACAGTTCCGGCAGAAAGTAAATTTACAAACGTAATGTCGTTATAGTGGGGGGGAAAAAAAGCATTGTTGCATTATGGCATTGTTGAACCTCAGAAAATATCGCGCATCAGTAGACACCAAGGCACGTGCATGCCTTTGTTGACGCTTGTCTCACTATAACAATAATTCTGGGTTTTGTAAATTACTTTCTGCCGGAACTGTACTTCTCAGAATACCTTGGTGCTTTGCCAGATTTTTGCCAAGAATTCCGCAGTCTGTGTACCCAGCAAAAGTTTGCATTCCAACTTTCGAAGGTTTTGGCAGGAAATCGTTTCTCTACAGATCCTGGTAATTTACAGTTTCAGGGAAATGGCCTCTATTCTGCAGCTCATAGCCTTCCATGTGTGGCTACCTTTCTATGCTACAATGCCTGGGCAACCTCTCGTAGCATTGTTTATTTCTGTCAACAGTTGCAAGATATTCCCCATCACTGGAATATCCCACGACACTGTTGACATTGTCTGCCTCTGAATTCTTTCAACCGCTGCACACTGGCTGATGATCTTGATTAGAGCTATCATGGTCGGAGCTCCTGCAAGGATTTGTTTACCACTGCTCTACAACAAACTCCACCTTTTGTTGACAAGCCAGCATAGAATACACTGGCCCGTTTCCGTGGATTAAACCACGGTTGTACATAGTCAAGATATTCTGCCTTGGCAAAGGCGCATCCGGTCACTACATTCTTAATACCACGGTCACTATTTACTGGAGAACGAACTAAATTCTGTCACGTCCATAGTTTGATGCCTTAGATCTGGGGCATGTCCCTAAATCGTGAACTGAAATCAGGAGTTTGAGGCAGGTGGAGTTTGAGGCCGCCTGCCATCCTCTCCATGCAGGTGAGTACCGTGCCGATATGTATGGTCTCGTTGCTGCCCTTTTCTTCTGGAATTGCCGTAATTGTGCTTCCTTAATTCCATGTCAGTGGTCACATGATCGTGAACGTATTGACCTGTTGCTGCCTTCTGTGACCTTGGGTGTTGGTTTTTTCTCCGCTGAACAGTTAAAACTAACGAGACATGGGAACCATTTCACGGGTTATACTTTGTTTCATTTCATTTTTGCGGAAAATCAGTGCTATAAGCTAGCTATTGTTACTTAAGATGTCCTGCCGGACAGTGCTCCTGGATCCAAGGCTTTAGCTACCTTACTGACTACCTATAAGCAATAAAAACGAGGTTTTAACCTCGAAAAATAGTTTTTACTCAGCCTAAAATACTTACCTGTATTTTATATATATGCTTTACAGTATTGGAAATGCTACCCGTCCCAAACATGAATTAAATGTACTCTGGGTCCTTGCAATGGCGCTCACCGGGGCCCATGCCCACCGCTTGGTGGTGCCCCTTTCCTGCTTAGCCACACAGTTTGTCTCCCGTAAACGGTTCGATGCGGGAGGAGGTAAGTATTTTAGGCTAAGGAAAACTATTTTTAGAGATTAAAAGCTCGTTTCTTTATTGCCAAAACAACTTGGTAATTTTAGCATTACATTCCTCGAATGTGATGTTTCCCTAGAGGTTTCTTCCGGTCTGTAGGCGCCTGCTTGCGTATCCCACCGCGCATGCGCAGTGCGGTCCTCCCTTATAAAAGCGACAGTGCGCACGCTATCTGCATTCATTTTCCTCCAGAGGTGTCTCTACGCCACCTCGCTCCTCGGTTCCCTGACTGTCGTTTGGAAAATTGGATTGATCGCCGAAGATGACCACCGCTCCGAAAGCACTGTCGCATCACCTTACTCGCCACTTCTCCCGGGCCAGCGCACGCCGCCTCCCGCCCCGATAGACCTGTCGCCCCGCCAGCACGACTTTCAAGCCGCCAAGGACTCCTACCGAGCAGCCAAGCGGACCCTCTGCCGTGCTACACTCACCCACTCTTCGGACGGGAACTCACCGCCTGACCTGTTACCCGACTCCTCCCGGAAAGGCCTCAGCGTCGGTTGCAGTGTCGTACGGGAAATCATACACGACACCGTCCGTCACCTCCACCTCCCTCCTGCCCGTCGTCGGTGTGCAAGGCTCGCACCCTGGACTGGGTTGTGTCTACATCAGCCACGAAGGACACAAGCGTGCTGCTTCCCGGCCACGGCACCCAAGCGCAAGTCGAACGACAGGCTGTCGTTACGTCACCTTCTGTCGCCGCCCCTGCTGCTGGGAAACGTACCAGGTTCCCGGACGACACTCCTGATGAGTCCATCCTGACGCTCGCAGCTCTTCCTGCTCAAGCCCACTCAGATGCCGGATGCCCCTAGTCCTGCCGGACTACACAACCGACGACACGTCTCTCGTTCGAAGAACGTACGGCTCATCGCCGCCTGCCACACACGCCTCGATCAAGACTCAAGACTCTCGACCGCACTGCTGCTTGTCTCACTCGTGGCTGATCCCACGTTTTGAGTGAAGAACCAAGACGGATGCCGTTTGCACCTGTTGCTGTTACTGCTGCTCGTCTCACTCGTGGCTAGAACCCACGTTTTGAATGAACCAAGACTGAAGCCGTTTGCACCATTTGCTGCTTGTCTCGACCGTGGCTGACCCCACGTCTCGAGTGAAAATCAAGTCACCTGTTGCTGTACACTACTGTTCGTCTCATTCGTGGCCTGAACCCACGTTTTGAGTGAACCAAGAAGGAAGCCGTTTGCACTCTGTTTGTCTCGACTGTGACTAGCCCCACGTCCCGAGCGATAATCAAGACTTCAGCTGCTACCCACACTACTGCTCGTCTCA
>JAHWFP010045762.1:0-14742 GCA_023313725.1 Lithobius niger | reverse complement strand
CACTCAGAACAAAGCAGAAGCAAGTTCCACCCTGCTATAGAAGCAAGACCCTCAAACAACGATCCTTTTCAGGGCTACCAACTCCTACGAAAGAGACCAAATTCCTGTCAATCCCAAATGTTCTGAATAAAGTGCGAATTTTTCTCTTGCAGATAAAGAATTCGTGGGGGAAAGCCTGCTTGCATCCCGGGACGCTCGTACAGGCGGTGCCCGCCACCAACTTTGACGAGGTCAACTGGTAATGCTAAAATTACCAGGTTAAGTTGTTTTGGCAATAAAGAAAGAACATTTTGCCGGCCCCCAGTCTGGCCGGCTAAAAATGGTTTCTTTTTGCCTAAAACATACTTAACCTAACTCCCGCCCTGCGTCCCCTCTCGAGTCACCGCCTGCCACATTAGAGTAAAATGAATGCCGATAGCGTGCGCGCTGTCGCTTTTATAAGGGAGGACTGCGCTGCGCATGCGCGGTGGGATATGCAAGCAGGCGTCTACAGACCGGAAGAAACCTCCAGGGGAACATCACATTCAAGGAATGTAATGCTAAAATTACCAGTTTAAGTCTGTTTTTGGCAAAAAGAAACCATTTTTAGCCGGCCAGACTGGGGGCCGGCAAAATGTTCTTTTTACTACTAGCCTAAAATACTTAACCTGTATTTTATATGTGCTGACTTTGTCCTACTATACGTAGGCGTCGAACCCGCGTCCTGGCAAGCCCCAAGTAGTCCCACCAAAACAACTGCAAAGTAGGTCTACTACAGAGTACTCTCAACTCTTAAACCAATTTACAAGTCTAAACCCCTTTCCTCACTTCCTCTTTACCAGCTGCCATGAACCTGATGTCCTTGTGGGTTGTCGTCGACATCACTACTCCTCTTAGGTAGTGGGCCACGAAGGTGTTCCTGCTGCAAAGGCCCATGATGTCGCCACTGTCCTGACCTCGTGCGCATTCGCCTTACTTCTGGACGGTCTCCCATCTTGTTGTTGGCTCTCCTCGATCACTCGGCAGATCCACCTAGCGATCGTTGATGACGTCGCTGGTTCCCTTGTGAGCTTCTCACCGCCAGCCGACAATTTCTCGAATAGTGGGGTCCAACCCCTGCTATTCTGAGGCCCTTTCACCTCCACTACAGGCTTAGTCCTTGCGAGATAGAACTTGAAGGGCCTGACCGGGCAATGAAGGCGATCAGGGCATCCTGTCTCCAACAGTGGTGCTAACGCGTTGATGACCAACGGCGTTGGTGCTTCCTCGGGTGTTGAATTCTTTGCTCTGAATTCCGTGTGAGTAAGGAGCGTGATTCGAGACCAATGTGGCGATGCACGCAAAAAATCTCTGTCCCTAGCCAATGCGGCCAGCTCACCCTGCCTAGTAGCCGATGCTAATGCCAAAAGGAACACCGCTTTTCGTGACAAATGTTCATAAGGAGCCCCCGCCAGGTTGAGTAGCACTGCCGTGAGGTCCCAACTCGGGTAGAGCTTCCTCATCCTCGGGCGGAGCCCACCGAAGGATTGAATAATCCTAGACACACACACTTTCCGTCACGTCGCTCTTCCCTGCTAACGTGACAACAGAGTTAATGGCCGCCCTATATCTCTTGATGGGGGCCAATCCCTGTGCAAACAAAGAGTTCAGGAACTCGCATACCTGCTGAGGGGATAGATCTAGACTCCTCACTTGGTGGGCGTTACACCACACCACTCCACCCACCCCCGCCATTTACCCTCTTAGATCGATTTAGAGGACTCACAAATGTTCTCAACCATCACATCCGCCGTGCTCTGTGAATAACCATTCGACGTCAGCATGCCCTTCACAATATCCATGTGTGAAGATGTAGAATTGACGGGTTGTGATGCAGCGTCGTCCCTGCATGTTGCGAGAGAATGTCCGCTCGCCGAGGCAAATCCATCGGGTCTCCCTTTTCATCTTCCATAGCTCCACGAACCATGGAGAGGCCTCCCACCATGGAACTATGAAAATGAACGACCCCGTCGACTCCTTCACCTTGGTCAAGATTTTCTGGATCAGTCTGAAGGGTGGGAATAGATAACCGAACACATTGTCCCAATTGACGCTCAGTCCGTCTGTCGCAATCGCCTGACTGTCCGGGTATAGGGAGACAAAGAGTGGAAGCTGGGTATTTGCCCTCGTCGCAAATAAATCCACCGTCGGGGTCCCCCACTCTCGAAATACACATTGCGCCATTCCGTCGTGGGTACCCTGCCTTTCCTGGAAACCTTGTCTGCCAGGAAGTTCATGTTGCCCGCGATGTGGCGCGGGGCCAGCATGAGAAAAGCGTGAAAATCCTGTGTACCTCCACAAACAGTGATTCCGACTTCGTTCCACCTCCCCTCCGTAGGTAGGACACTGCCGACGTGTTGTCAAACAGGACTGTCACGGAAGAGTCATGCAGTCTGTGTGCCCACACTAACAGACTGTTCCACACGGCGCGCAACTCCTACACGTTGATATGCAGATTGCACTCCTCCGGGGCCCACAGGCCAGCCGCCTGTTCTTCTCCCACTCCACCTCGAGGAGGGTGCGTCCGTGATCAGGAGCCAGTTCGATCGGCACCCCTGCCTGTAGATTGCTGGTCTGTGTCCACCACGCCATTGCCTCGACCGGAGCTCTGTCCCCATTCCACCTTCCGAAGCCAGTGTAGCGGGCGCACTTTCCATGAGCCTCTTGGAACTAGTGACCCACACGAGTCCATTCTGCTGATCGTCCTGGACAACTCTCTTGCGGAAATCTGCCGAAGCCGCAGAAGTTCCTCTGCTGCTCCCACCACCTGGTGCACCCTGTCCTCAGACGGTTGGATAGAAAATTCCTTCGTAAATCCCTGCGGTGCGGCTGAGCAAAGGGGTGAGGCATCGCGTTTTAAATGTCTTATTGTCCTAGTGCTGAACCACGAGGAAATAGTAAGACACCAGTTCAGTCAAGTAGGGCTTGATTGATGTAGCACTGGTGATTGGGGGCTGGATGGCTGTAGTTTTGTTGCGCTCCCAGACGAAGCCATGGCGCCAAAAGAAGAGAGGAACAATTTTGCTAGAGAATTCCAATTGGAAATTCCTAGGATCTTATACATGCCACAATCGACACGAACACGTGGCATCACAGTGCCCTTCTCTTCCCGAAAATGCCAGGGTTGGCTGAGGTCAGGATCGAACAAGGGACCTCTTGCATGTGAAATGGTCATGCTAACTATTAGCAGGGGTCGTTATGGGTTGTAGGGGAGAAAAAGTGGGAAATAAGGAATTTCGTAAGCCATAAATAAGGAAGTTTTCGCTGAAAAGTAGTTAAAAATGAGGAATCCCTCCGTGTAAATCAGGGCCTAATAACAGTAAACGCTTACTCGTTTCACAAGAACTCATAAATACAGCCTAGCTAGGAAGTACAATAATACATACGCCTAGAGATTTGTTTTTAACTGCTTGCTAGACTTTCTAAAATACATGTAGAAAACCACTCACCAAATTTGGATGGAGGCCGTGAACGTCGTAAAAATACCGTACATATTTTCATTTTAAATATCTTCATATAATAATGTGTAATTTGTAAAATGCAAAGGACGACGACGTAAAAAGGCATAAAAAAACACCCCAACTCCAAAGTCGTTTTGAGATAGTCTTGAAATATAGGGCCTAATTCGTTTCGAGCTGGTTAAAATGGTCTTATTGGAATGTTAAAATCGGTCACGAATTCTCGAAAATGGAAATTTTAACAAGCTTAAAATTAATTTGTACTATCCTAAAATACTCACCTTCAGTAATTTATGCTAAAATCGCTATTTTGGCCTTTTCATTTCCCCAAAATAACCATATTTTGTTGTCCTCGTGAGTTTTTCCCTCTGTCCGCCAGGTGCACTGCTCTGTTAACAACTGCAGCCACCATCTTGTCTCGTTCCTCACATTCGCTTAGAACCTTTCTATTCAGCGAAGCGGGGAGGCGGGTGGGTATTCATTACTGAAGGCGAGTATTTTAGGATAGTAAAAATTAATTTTAAGCTTGTTAATATTTTCATTTATTACTATCTGCAAAATACTGACCTTCAGTAAGTTATGCTGACTTTGTCATCCTGGGGGTGGGACGCTGAAATAGATCATACCAATGCTCAACACTAATTTTCAGGCTATAACAAACACTAGCATGTCAACTCCCCAGAATAATAATAACCCCTAGCTTCAACTGAACGCATGAAAAATATTACTCTATTACCCACCTTTTGATTGGGATGAGTCCATCTTTTCTCGGTCCAATGTGTTGGCTTCCACCTGTGCACACTTTCTGTCCACTGTGAGATGTCTTCACTATTGTCTAAAGGTCTCACAGTGTGATCATACTCTGCCTTCCCCAGAAGATTTTCTTTCCATGTGGAAATTGCTGAGGTTTGTCCTGTGTTCTTGTGTGTGCATGCCTACATTCTGTCAGTGTTAAGTCGTTCACTTAAATGTTAGGCTGTCACCGTCGTGCCTTTTCTTGTGTGGCACTGACTACACTCCTAGTGGTTGAACCTCTGTCCTGCCACCACGTGACCTCTTATCACACTCCCACCTTGTTGGCCGCTCGTGTCTGTCAGGTAGTGGCTCACAAACATGTTTCGATTGTTCCGGGCGCATGCTGCGACTACCTCGTCTAGAGGTGTCCGACATCCATATGCCCATGAAGCAGCCAGCGCTCTCAGCTCATGGGCTCTGTCTCTTGGTAGATCTACACAATGTGCTCTTAATTTGTATGCTCACAGATCCACTTCCCCAACTTGAAAGGAGTCACCGCTTTGTTGATAGCCTGGTCCTGTGCTTCGTCAACTGTCAAGAACAGTGGCGTCGGACCAACCTCTTCATCTGCAGCCTGATCTGCTGTCCTGGCTAAGTATTGCCTAAGTGCCCGAATTGGACATTGCAGCCTCTCTTCGTCCTCCGTATGGACAAGTGGGCTCAAGGCTGGTATCACCACCGGCTTAGAATATCTGGTATAGAATTCTTCGCTGTGAAGTGTGCGGGAAAGGACAGTGAGACTCTCGACCAGTCCCTCGAAAACCTGATGTGGTTCCTACCTCTAGAAAAGGCTGCTCCTTCGCTCTGCCGGGCTGTAGATGCCATTGCCATAAGGAACACCGTCTTTTGCGTTAGGTGTAGCAACGTTGCCTTCCTTAGTGGTTCATACGGTGGTTGGACAGACTCTTGAGCACCAAAGGTAAATTCCATTTTGGGAAAAAGAGTCCTTGATCTCGGCTTCGCTGGTCAAAACCTAGCATAAGTGGTCTTTCTACGATCTCCCGGCGTCCAATACATGATAGAACAGAATTTATCGCCGATCTGTATCCCTTGACGGCTATTGGTGACAACACGCCGCTAAATAACTCTTCTAAGAAATCTGCTAGCTCAAACTCCGAAGGGTTACAGGGTCTAGTGATTTGCCTGCACACCAACCGAACCATTTCTTCCACTTGGATTCGTAGTTCCTTCTTGTTGACGTCTTCAGCCCTCCAATTACTGTCTTCGCTACCTCCACGGGACAACCCTTTTTCAGCAGGCTACCTTTTAAAGTAGCCACCCGTGAAGATGTAGAATCCCAGGATTCTGGTGCAGGGTCCGTCCTTTGTGTTGCGACATAAGTCTCTCCATGACAGGCAATTGGGCTGGTTCCTCTCTCACGAGTTCCTGGATGTCGGGATACCACGGCGCCGCTGGCCAGTACGGTGCAACTAAAATGAAGCTCCCCGCTGATTCCCTGATCTTGTTTAACACACTCTGTAGCATTGAAAACGGCGGGAACAATCATCCCTTCCCATGGAATGGAAAAGGAATCCGTCGCCCAGGCTTGGGTGTCTGGAAAGGGGAAGACGTAGTTCGGAAGTTGGTTGTTGAAACGAGTTGCCAAGAGGTCCACCATTGGTTGTCCCCATCTCTCGAACAGAGCTTCGCAGACCTTCCTGTCCAGTCTCCATTCCGTGGTTGGGATCGTGCCGCCCCTCGACAACTCGTCCGCCCAGACATTCAGTTTTCCGGAGATGTGTCTTGGCACCAGAGTGGTCCCGTTGCGCTCACAGAACTCGTCAGGCTCGAAGTTTCCTCCATAAGGGTTCTCGAGTGCGTTCCCCCTCCTTTGCGCACGTAAGCGACCGCCGTCGAGTTGTCCGCCATTATCCCTATAATCTGGCCTTCCACCTGCTCCTCCCACAGGTTTAAAGCATATCTCACCGCTCTCAGTTCCCGCAGGTTGATATGAAGATCTTGCTCCTGATCCGTCCACATCCCTGCCGTCTGCAAACCCTCTAGGTGGGCCCCCCATCAAGTACGCCAAAGCGTCTGAAAAGAACATTTTGCCGGCCCCCAGCCTGGCCGGCTAAAAATGGTTTCTTTTTGCCTAAAACATACTTAATCTGGTAATTTTAGCATTACATTCCTCGAATGTGATGTTCCCCTGGAGGTTTCTTCCGGTTTGTAGACGCCTGCTTGCATAGCACACCGCGCATGCGCGGCGCGGTCCTCCCATATAAAAGCGACAGCGCGCACGCTATCGGCATTCATTTTACTCTCAATGTGTCAGGCGGTGACTCGAGAGGGGAGGCAGGGCGGGAGTTAAGGTTAAGTATGTTTTAGGCAAAAAGAAACCATTTTTAGCCGGCGAGGCTGGCAAAATGTTCTTTCTTTATTGCCAAAACATCTTAACCTGGTAATTTTAGCATTACCAGTTGACCTCGTCAAAGTTGGTGGCGGGCACCATCTGCACGAGCGCCCCGGGATGCAAGCAGGCTTTCCCCCAAGAATTCTTTATCTGCAAGAAAAAAAATTCACACTTTATTCAGAACAATTTGGGCTAGATAGGAATTTGGTCTCTTTCGTGGGAATTGGTGGCCCTGAAAAGGACCGTTGTTTGAGGGTCTGGCTTCTAGCTGCATGGATCTTGCTTCTGTTTCGTTCTGAGTGCTTAAGGGGGTTTGACCACAGTTCTGGCTGCGACGATGGGTCCCAGCCGGTGTAGTCCGGAGTCATCCTTCGTCATGTCCCTTAGGTAGTGGGACGTGAAGGTGGATTGGTGGCGCCACGATGCTGCTGCTAGGATTTCTTCGATTGGTGTGGCATTGTGGTGGACCCAAGATGTTGAGATAGCTACGTGCGCCGCTATTCTCATGCTCAATCCGTGCTTGTCGTAAGCTGCTTCGATTGTTTTCTTGATCCAGCGTGACACCATGGCGGCTGTTGTTTCGCCGGTTTGGAGATCCACTCGAAGGAAGAGTTGATTTCGGCCTCTCTGAATGTCTTCGTGTTGTGTGCGGGCTAGGTAGAAGCGGAGAGCTCTGACTGGGCAGAGGAGGCGTTCAGGTTCGTTTCCAGTTAAGTTTGAGAGGGCAGGGAATGTAATGGGTTTCGAGGGTTCGGATGGTTTTTGAGTTTTGGCTCTGAATGTTGCTCTTGGGAAGAGTGTGACTGAGGAGAAATTCGGGCCGAAGATGCAGTACGCCGGGTCTGCAGATAGGGCTTGAGTCTTGAGCATCTTAGACTAGCTGCCAGTTTTGCGAGTCATGAGGTGGAGTGAGCTGTCTTGCATGGGTTCATAGGGGTTCTTCATTAGTGATTGTAAGACGATGGAGAGGTCCCAGTTGGTGACGGAATGTCTAGTGGTAGGTCGATCGTTTTCGTATGAGCGTAGTAAGGCAGAAATTCGGTAGTCCTCCAGTAAGGCAGTGCGACCGGCAGCTTTGAAGACGGGAGTTTAATGCAGACCGATAGACGAGGATGGGGAATCCTTTGAGTTTGTCAATGTTGAACAGGTCACCGAAGAAGCTTAGGAGTTCGGGAAGAGAGGGGTTGAGTGGATTTGTACGTTTAGCGATACACCAATGAATCCACTTAGACCAGTGGCTGTCATCCATGCGGTTTGTTGATTCTCTGGTTGCTTTGGATGCGATGCGTTCAGCCACTTCTTGATGAATGCCAGGCTTTTTGAGGAGTTTGATGATAGTACCCACCCGTGTAAGTTTAGGAGTGGGAGGTTCGGGTGTAGTTTTGTTCCCTTTTGTTGTGACAGAAGATCTGGTAGAAGAGGGAGACTTCTTGGAGTGTCGACTATTAGGTTTAGGAGGAGCGGGAACCAGGCTGCAGACGGCCAGAGGGGGGCTATTAGGATGAATAGACCCTGGCTTAAATCGATTTTCCGAAGTACTTGTGGAAGCAGTTTGAAGTGTGGAAATAGGTAGGCGAACAGGTTGTGCCATGGGAACGTGAGAGAGTCTACTGATACTGCTGAGTCGTCCGGAATCGGGCTGATGTAGTGGTGAAGTCTGGCATTGTGGCGAATAGGTCCAGCATTGGTTTGTCCCAGATGTTGAAGAGAGATTTGCAGATGGATTTCTTGAGGCACCATTCGCCTGCTGGTGGTTTCAGGCTTGAGAGAGAATCTGCAATCACATTCCTGTTGCCTGGGATGTGAAGCGGTAGGAGGGTGATGTTGTGTGGGATGCACAGATTGAAGATTTCCGTCATTAAGTTGTGGAGCGATCTTGATTTCGTTCCGCCTTCTTTCCTGATGTAGGCCAGGGCTGATGTGTTGTCCGCCTGGATCTGTATGACCTTGTTTTTGATGAGTGGAAGGAAGTGTCGGAGGGCTAGGAGGATTGCACGTAGCTCCAGTCCGTTGATGTGATCTTTGAGGGTGGCAGGCCACAAGCCGGAGATTTCCTGGTTGTTTAGGTGTGCTCCCCAGCCAGTGCTTGATGCATCCGTGAAGATTCGGTGGTCGGGTGGTGGTTCCTGTAGGGGGACGGATTTCGTCAGGTATGTGACGTCGGACCACCAGAGGAGGGATTCGAAGGGGAAGTCCCTTGTTGAGCGGGATCTGTCTGTCCGGATTGTTTTGGTTGATTGAGTGGTTGTCTATCCGGTAGTGATGGAATGGTCTTACCATCCACCGCCCGTAAGGGACCAGGTTGGCCATTGCGTCCATTTTTCCGATGAGGGAGTTCAGTTCCCGGGCGGAGAAACTTGGTTGGGGGCGGAAGAGCCGGATGTGATGTAGGAGATTCTCTATGCGTTCTGGAGACGAGGAGATTGATGCCGAACGTAGGTCGAATGAAGCTCCGAGGAACATAAAGTCTTGTTCTGGAAGAAGTCGTGACTTTGCTAGGTTTACACCAAACCCCAGGCTGTTCAGCAAGTTGATGGTTTTGTCCTTGTTGAGTTCCAATTGAGACGGGTCTGGGTTGTTGAGGACCCAGTCGTCGAGATAGGCATTGGCTTGTATTTGGTGCTGGTGAAGGTTCGCCAAGATTGGTTTTAGGACTAGGGTGAAAATCCTTGGGGCGGCATTCAGGCCGAAGGGGAGGCAGCGGAATTCGAAGATTTTCTGGTCGTAGATGAAACGAAAATAGTGGGTGATTGCTGGATGAAGGGGGATGTGAAGGTAAGCATCTTCCAGATCGATGGTGACTGTCCAATCGCCCTGCATGAATGATTGACGGATGGAGTCTAGGGTCTCCATCTTGAAGTGTTCGTTTTGGATGAACTTGTTGAGGGGTTTCATGTTGAAAATTAGGTAGACCTCCTGATTTCTTTGAGCGGGAGAAGATCGAGCTGTAGAAACCCGGGCCTGGGTTGTGGAGTTGTCGTACCGCATTCTTCCGTAGCAACTCCGAAACTTTGTGCGACAGGGAAGCTGTCGTTTGGGGCGAGAAGTCCCATGGAGGGGATGGCGACAACGGCGGTTGGTGTAAGAACGTTGGACGAAAGCCGTGTTTTATTATCGACAGGATTTCCAGGTTGGTCGTTAATTTTTGCCAGGCCGGGAGAAAATGGCGTAATCTGGCCCCGACCGGGAGGCCAGCAAGGTGCAGGGCGTCATTGTTGATTTTTACGTTGCATTCTTCTACCCCCGGGGGATGAAAATCTGCTCCTTCGTTCGGGGGTAGCGGCGCACTTCTGTCGGGAGCGTTGGCCGGAGCGAGGAGCGTCGGAACGAAAGGGCTGCTGGCTTCGTTGTTGAGGAGTGGCAGTGTCGTCCGGGCGGCTAGAGGATGATGCCGTGTTCTTATGCCAGTCGTCGGCGGGGTGGGGGTTGGCTTGCCTGTTCCACGAGAATGGGCGGTATGAGGGCATGGATTGCTTTTGCGGCCTTGGTTTCTTTGAGACATCAAGATGGGGAGCGAGTGTCGGGATCTGTCCCCGAAAAAAAGTCTCAGACTCGTGGATCGGTTGGTTTCTCAGACGATGTCGTGTGGAAAAGTTTAGGTTATTTGCCGACTAGGCGATGTCGCGAAGGAGGAGGGTGTTGTTGAACAGTGCTCTTGTCGCCCAGTTCAAGGCGTGGTAGGGGGCAAAGTTGGCCTCTTGGAAGAGTTGGGAAATCAGGGACGGCAAGTTCTTGAGCTCTTCCGGAGGATTGTCGGACGACAGCTTCTCACATAGGGCGTTAATAGCCGTGTGTAGGACGTCAGCTTGGGAGGCCGCCCGTAGGCTTAATCGTAGACATGTCGACCTTCTTGGGTATGGACATCGAAGTGCCGAAATCCATCTTGATTTCGCTGCGATCGGATCAACCTGTATAATCTTAACCAACCACTTCCTGTCCACTAATATTAGGGTTAATACTCGTTGCCGGGATACTATTTGCATCCTCTGTATTTCTCACCCTCGATTCGTCGGCCTTCAAATTTGCCGTTACCGCTGCCATATCCCTTGCTGCCGAAACGACCGCACCCACAGTATTGTTTTCATAACGAGTACGATCGGCCGGGGTAAATCCCTCGAAATCGGGTGTAGAAGTTTCGCTAGATGATTCCAGAAAAATAGCTGGCGCATTCAGATCAAGTCCCATCTGTTTTAAACGATCATCTACACTAATCTTACCCCCTTTACGGTCTTTACTTCTATTCTTATTGTCCATCTTGTGCCACGCGCGTAGTGCATGCTTAATGGCGGGCAGCCTCGTGTAGGGAGCAAAGATCACAAATCTTGTTTACAAAGTCACAATCCCTGCATTTACGACACGAAGGGTGTAAGTCCTGTGGTGTTTTTAGGCACGTACGTGCACGCTGCATACTGTCCGGATTCGATTTTATCACGTATCCTCTGCTTCTTTACTTACGGTAGTCATAATTCACCGAGCTCTTAAGACCAACACGTTGACTTCAACGTGCCCAAGCGAATGTTCGAGACAAGATGGCGGCTGCATCTGTTGTTAACAGAGCAGCGCGCCTGGCGGGAAGAGGGAAAAACTTACGAGGACAACAAAAAAAGGGGTTTTTTTTGGGGGGGGGGGGGGAGAATAAACAGTGATTTTAGCATAAATTACTGAAGGTCAGTATTTTGCAGATAGTAATAAATACAAATTAAATTTTTGTCGTTGGACCCGAGATGATTTAAGGGAAAAATGGCGGCGGCCACGGCCAACAACATGCCCAATATAACGTATCTACAGTGATACATATTTTTTACGGTTACACTTAGACCAACGAAATACTGCTAAACACAATTCTAGCTCATTAACCTTCCTAAGATTTTCTCGTAGTTGACGCTTTATAAACTGGATATAAATAAATGTGCGATAAAACCATTCCGTCGATGTATCATCACTAACAGCTGGCTCAGCAAGCCCAACACAGAACACTTTTAACATTTTTTATACGCATTCATTGTATCGAAAGACGAAATTACAAACAGCAGCTAGTACGAAATTTAAGCAGTTGAAATTGAAACCTAATAGTAGGCTAAGCACTTACCCAAAATTTATCCTTGGCCGAGCACAGATCGAGCAATGTTCACGCCTCTTCAGTGGACTTGTGAAAACTAAACCGTTGCTCACGATGCGGAATCGGAAGTGATGCTTTTCACCCCGCACGCGCAGAACGCCTCGTTGCATTGTAAACATGCCAGGGACCTTTAAGTGTGCCAACTAAGTTCGTGCCTTATTTATTGATTTATTGAACTGAAATCTTATACGTCATGTCACTAATTTACACTTAAAAATTTACAAAATAAGCGTAGCTGAAAAAAGTAGGGAACTGTACAGCTCAAAACAGGAAAAAAGTAGAAAAATAAGGAACGAATACAAAAAAGTAGGTATTAAGGAAAAAGGAACTCTACGACCCCTGCATTAGGCTACTTTACCCCATGGGGGCTGGATAGCAGAATTTATTCCAAGAGACAGGCTTGTTAATGAAAAACTGTTTCGACTACATGATCCAGATTCCATTCCAATTTGGCTGGTCTGCCCACCTATGGCCTTGTCAGAGACCATGGATGATCATTCCCACTCCTCTTCTGTGCCTAATTTCGGGTTGATGGGAACGAGAAGATTCCTCTGCCCGTGATCAAAAGCTATCCCGGAATTATTAGCGCGTGTCGATCTGACGAGTTGGAATGACTAGTTGAAGAGTTCATTCTTATGCACATGACCCCCACAACAGTGTTTACAAACTTTCGGAAAATGCCTAAGAATGAACTCCTTAATTTCTCAAATCCAAAATACTTCAAACCAATCCATATGTTGACACACTTCCTGACATAAAGCACGACCCCGTCCTGGTCCAGCTCTAGCCTATTTCAACCGCAACGGCAACACACAGAGGCGATCCAAATTGGAGCAGAAAATGACGCCTTGGTGGGCAGCAATAGTGAGTGCGGCGCCGGGAAAAGCCTGCCTTGTCGCACGCCCAGAGGTGGCGTTTTCGGAGGGCAATTGCTTCATACCGGTCTAGAATGTTTCCATACCACGGGTCATCTAAGAGGTCATGCTTTGTGACTAAAGGATTAGGAGCCAGGCCTGCCCACCTTAAGGTTGTCATTTTTGCGCTTCGCCTCTGTTTTCATTCACAATCCAATCATGCTATTGTGATGTTATGGCAAGCAACCCCGAGTCCTTACTTTCTAAAGAGAGTCAATTTTCTGATACACCATGTTAATTGGGGGGAGGGGGGCGACCCGCGGAGCTTTTCTTAGGGTTGCGTTGGGAAGGTTCAGCCAGGGTAAATGAGGCATCATTACTACGTAACTATATTGAATTCAGAAAACTTTCACTCACATTATTAATAACATGCAAAGAAAGGTGTTCCAGTAACACGTGTATGCGGAGTGCTACTCACGTGAACAACTCCATAAAAGTGCAGTGTCCATAAAAAAACGGAACAGCAAAATTTTTCTACAGTCCAAACTTTTTTG
Organism: Lithobius niger; assembly: GCA_023313725.1. Lineage (NCBI taxonomy): Eukaryota > Metazoa > Arthropoda > Chilopoda > Lithobiomorpha > Lithobiidae > Lithobius > Lithobius niger. Next base: position 1,591 of record JAHWFP010045762.1, on the reverse strand, counting down.
TTAGCACCCTCCAGAATCGTACAGGGATTTTCATAACTACCCGTTTTATTAGCCATCACTGACTCATTACGGTTCTGGAGGATGCCAACAAAAACAAAAATTTAGCTGCTTTTTTTTTATGACCACCCTGTATAGCAATTGTCAGATACTACACACCAAAGGTTCAGCTCTAAAGAAGCAAAATGTAAATAATATGTACAACAAATAATTAATTTTATACTAATATTATAAAACACTTTAATGTCGACTTAAAAATTGGTAGTTTTACAGTATTACCAACTTGGAACAAATGTAGTAGTAATGTACATGGTACACTTTGTACAAAGATGCTGTAGTAAAAAATTAAGCTGATTATTATCAGCACGAGACTTGACTAGCCTTCTCACAATGTTAGAAAATAAAAAAACGTCCAAGGCACTTAAAAAGCACAGTAATACGCCACATTTCTTTAAACTTATGTAAACAAAGTTCCTAAACTACAGATACAAGATTCCCAACAATTTATCTTTTGTGTTTTCCTTTTAAATAATGCAATGTTTTTCTGCCAATTCTAGAGACGTCGTAAAAAAATTGATACAATATTCTTCCAAGAATATTACCCACATCACGCATTAGGTAAGAGGGTTGAGTTGAAACCTAGCTCGTACTTCCCACACTTTGCACATGTCTCAAAAACCCCTTGAAAATTAGCTGGTGTTACTCGGCAGGACCGAACCGCACTTTTTCCAGAAGGGAATAAACCTGAACCGGATTGAAAATGGGCATTTTACGTTGAGGTTTCATAATGTTCAAAATATTACAGGTTTAACTCACTCAACGGCGAATTTTTTATCCTTTCCTTGGATCTTCTTCTAACTTTAAAAGGTCTGAAGAAAAATCGAGGAAAGGATCTAAAATTCGCCGACGTACAAACCCAAGTTGAGTCAGTTAAACCTTTAATATTTTGAACACCTGAACCGGACTACCTTTCAATACTTTCCTTTCTTAGTTAAGATGTGAATGAAAGAGTTGCCAGAAGTATGTAACGAAGCATCAATAGCAATAAGATGCATCACTGATGAGAAAATTTTTTTTAGTGAAATTTGACTTTTTGCACTTCCAAATGTATTTAAGTTGGCTTAAATATGTACACATAAATAAATACCAAGTAATTAAAGCTGAAATGAAAATAAATCAATTTTAATTAATTTTTTTATAAATAAAGTGGTAAAGCATATACTAGCATGTTTACGCCACCTAAAAAGGAAATCCAGGCAGCAAACCGGCAGTTTCTCGACAAAATTAATTTGCAATACTTAAAATTCATCTCTGGAGTTTATTTGGATACCCTTCTCTTGAAACAAAAAGCTCAGATGTGAAGTAACATTTTGCTGCATTTAGGCGATGTCAAAACCTTTAGGAGTATTTACATTTTCATAGGTGAACATATTTAGCTGAACAATTTAAAAAGTATTAAAAGTCCGGTTTGGAGGTTAGGTAGAAGCGTCCTAGGTCACCCCCTGATAAAGTTTGGTAGGTCCGCGTCCAGTGTAGCCATAAACTTTAGTTACTTGGGAAATAAAATATAACACAGTCCAAACTTTTTTACCCA
>JAHWFP010045761.1:6630-27003 GCA_023313725.1 Lithobius niger | reverse complement strand
TCCCCCTCACAACTTTTGAAGGGGTTGAATGAAGACAGTGAAACCCTGGCAATGTAAGTTTGGTTAAAGGATCTATCTTTGTGTACAACCGGCGTTTCGCCTGCCCCACCCCCCTGGGGGGCTCCAAGGGCTTCATCTCAGAAATTTCCAATGGAATGGAGGGGGGGGGGGGGGTAAAGGAATACCTTATTTGAAAAGTCTTTATTAGGCGAGTAAAATAGCGCAATGAGAGCTTCGATACGATGAGCCCATCTAAAATGGCGGCCGGTCAAACATTACGATTTTCCTCTGTATCCCTATGTGTTACTCAGACTAAAGACATCGTAAAGGGACGTAGGTGGCAGCAAAATACTTCGTTCAATTTGGTTGGATTACACCCACAATGTCTTCTGCAGTTTGAAATCCAGAGTGTGGGCCTCAGTTCTCCCCCTGCCCCCCAGCTCTCTCTAGGAAAAGAGGTCCATGAGCATGTAATTCCTTTCAATCCTTTGAACGGTTTTAAATGAACACAATGTTTAACTAATAGAAAATGTTCACCGTCCGAGTTTTATGTTTCGTTTCGCCAGTAGCGAAGCAAGGTCGGTCAGATTATTATTAAAAGAGAGCACGAGGGGGGAGGGGGGGGGGAACTGGTAAGCGGAAAAAATATCCCCGGAAATAATATCCCCGGAAAAAATATCCCCGGAAAAAATAAAAAAATGAATTTGGGCAATAGTAAAACACCTTCTTTATGAGTATCTGCACTCTGAAGACGATGCGTACATAGAGTACACATCAATGTGCATCTGCTCAGCCTCCATACGAACTGTGTACAGGGAGTACACAAATTGTGTACTGGTAGTACAAAAGCTCTGACGAGAATGTATACTGCCACTGCACAGACTGTGTCTTTCGAGTACACACAACTCGTGTGGAGGCTGAGCAGGTACACATCGCTGTGTATTCTCAATATACATCGTTTTCAGAGTGTAGTCCTAATTTATACCATTGTCATGTAGTAAAAAAACGTTCTAGTGCTGGACCTCCGTTTGTACTCCATTCCCCTAACAACAACAACAAAAAAAAGGAAAGTGGGTAAAGAATGAAACCTATCTCCCTAATAATAACGTGATAGGGTGGCATATGCAGGAAAAATTTGCATTGAAGGAGAACAAACTAGCACAGCTGGGGGGAGGTGGGGGGAGGGAGAATCATGGGTTCCCCTCTCCCTCCTCCCATGCCAGAGGCATACGTTCTTGGGGACCAGGCAACAAAATAACCAGGTAAAATCAGGCAACATTATAGTGTTGTCCGGTACTATCTTGCACTTGCTTGCACCAAGCAAAGGAATGCACTTCGACATTTCTTTCAAGGAAACAGACAAGCCACAACCTCCTTAAATATTGAGTGAAAATTTGGTACGTCCTCATGCACCTGGGAGCAAGCGTGGAGATTAACAATCGCTGATAGTATCACTTTAATGTAGTCTATTCCACAATGGTACTGTGGTAGCTTAGTCCGATAAAGGCCTGTCTAAAACGCTTGCTGTGGTAGGGGTGTCCGTAAAACGTGCTGTGGTAGAGGAGTCCGCACAATTAAATCGTAACGACCAATAAGAAAACATTATGACTGCAGGGGATATTTTTGCCGGGGATATTTTTTCCAGGGGATATTTTTTCCGGGGATATTTTTTCCTTGGGGAACTGAGGCCCATACTTCGGGTTTGAAACTGCAAACGGCGTTGTGGGTACAATCCAATAAAATTGAGCGAAGCATTTTGCTGCCCTTCGCGACGTCTTTTCGGACACCCTGTATAATGGAAGACATTAAACAGTGTTGCTTTCTCTTCTTGTCGATTTACATAGACTTTTATTTCTAATAAATAATTTTGAATAAATCTAAAAAATTACACGTCAGTAAGGAATTGCGTTATTTAATAGTATGATACTAGCTGGAGCCCGAACTAGCGCCGGGCCGAACAGTATAGGGCATGTATTAGTGCCTTCTTTCCACCAATTCGCTCACGCCTACTCGTTAAGTTTAATAGTTTTAACCTATCCAGGGCCAATTGTGCATTATTTCGAATCCCCAGGACATCGCAGGACACCCCAGGGCATCTGGCAATGTAACTTCTTTTCCCTAGTCATGTCTCCGCTAGACATACGATGTCGTTTTGGGTTTGGCCACAAATTATGCGCTCGTACTAGAATTTTCCAGTAGAGACAAGAGATGGCGCCGGTAGATAGAAGAGCGTTGTATTTTTCATTTACTCATATTTCTAGATGAAACTCAAGTTAGTCGCACTACTCGTCTGTTAACATGCATAATAGGACTATAGGATTCGAAGTTGCAAAACGACTGTTCGTTAGGAGCCGGAGAGTGAGGGAAGCAGGATAGATAATTCTATTCTATTATTCTATAATTAACAATACGACACTTGTTGCCGGCAAAATGCCACTGGCAAGGTCGAGTAGGTCATTGATACCATGCCGTAAAATTAACTTTGCAAAACATCTACGTACGTCTACTGTACTGCGTCATACAGGCTTCGGGGTGGGAAATGAGGGGTGCGCCGCTGAATTGCGCCGTAATCAGCTAAAATTAATCGGTATTTCGAAGCATCTATAAGCCTTTATGTCAAGTTCGTATTCCGTTCGTCTGTAACCCTGTTTCAAAACCGAAACTACATAACAAGGGATATAGAAACCAAACCTTTCTGACGTGTAAAGGGCATCTTATGACTTTTTCTCGTCCAGGATGCGGTCTTTTTCTCCTGGCTTTTTAAAAATATTACTCTTCTACTTGGCTTGACGCTACTGGGTCTTGAATCCATCATTGTGTAAAGATCAATTTTTACTTTTGCTAAGCTCTTACTTTTTCTTCCAAAAAAAAACTAAAGAGTAAAAAGTTAGCCAGATGATATAGACTAAAAAACTAAAAAATAAAAAAAAAACCTATTTCGCTTCAAGTCTCGGAGAACACGTTAAAAGTTTCAGTAGTTTTCAAAGAAAGTTACATGTGACCACGTTCGATGTCTTCTTTTCATCTGCTTACGCCCAAGGATTTTCCTTTCATACTCTTATCGTCGCACGAAAAAAGTAATCTGGAAGGAGTTTCAAATAATAAGAAAGAAAAAAACGGATCCTTTATCAATTTTGCAACATTTATTATTACGTTTCTTCCAGCTACTAAAGTTAGCAAAACGAATTTTTTTTTACTTTGACGGCAATTTTTTTTTAAGAATATCTATGCTAGTCCTGCATCCAGTTTGATTCAGCTTGCAAATTGCTGCAACTGCACCTTTGCTGTAACGAGCTTGTTGGCAATCTCAAGAGGATCGTAAAGTATTAAAAGGACATCCCCTCTTCCTGTTTTCGAGCATCCTGCGCGTGTGTATTGCTTTTGCAACATTTGGATACATTTGACTGAATGTAGACAAACCGTCTTGTACGTGGGGAAAAAAGCACGTACAAGCATTTATGCTTGAACTATTTGCTACAAAACATGAGTCTTACAGGAAAGTCAACATGGTGGCATGCACTTTTAAATAATTTAAAGAGGGTTGGTCGTTGTAGATGGAATGGGGACGGGAGATAACTGAAATTGTAACTACTCAGGGAATGGGCGAGAGGTTTCAAGTTCAAGAACTCAATTCCAATTCATTCCTTACTGTATGGCTAGGGGTCCATACACAGAGTACCACATATTAGGCATCAGCCAGAATTTATCCTTCGAACTGACCCTGTAGGCTCCAGAGGTTCTGACCGTTCAGTCAGAACCCCAAACACCAATTAGCTCGAACTCACGATTCTGTCCCGTTTTATACCCGCTCGGGCCGGGGCAGAACAATAGGCTCTTGCCTAAGGCAACAGGCGAACAGGTTCAATCCGGTTCCGACTGGATTCGCAGCGGACCCGTGCTGACACCTGGTGGCTGGCAGCAGTCCAATTCCTGAGTCTGCAGTAGTTGGAAGGCTGGCAGGCCGCCATGATTGAGGCAAGCCGAACTACGAAGTGTAAGCTCCGTGAGTTGCACGCTACCGTTCATGTAAGCCGGTTACAAAATTAGACTTGGAGTGAAGATTCCGAAAGGGTTACTTTACGCGGAGGCGTACGTAAATTCAAAACAAAAAAATAAATGGACATGTGCGTTTGATTTTAAATAAATACGGATACAAACCATGCTAACTATAAGAGTTTCCCTGTAATATCGACTAAAGTGCGGCTGTGACTCCAAGTCAATTTTCTGGGTTGAATTACCAATGGGTATGGCCTACTAAAAAAAAAGTAGGGTAATGCATATTTGCGTGTTCTTCGTTTCAACTTTGAATCCAAGACATCTACGAACAGGAAAAAGGGGCAAAAAATAAGATAATTAATTGACTTGCCTCAGCGTATATATTTTTTTGCTCTATTTTTCCGCTCTTTTAACTATGCGGAAAAAATTGATGTTTTTAATGTGATAGTTTAATCGGATCTTGGAAAAACCTAACTCAGAAATTAACGAGCAACAACTAAAATAGTGACACCTAAAACGATGCCAACAGAAATCAAGTCCATATTGTAACTTTGTGGTTTTACTGTAACGATAGTAATAGTCTGAATTAAAGACTGCCCTTGTGAGATACAAAATACACTAATCTGTGAAAGATAGAAAAGACAACTGCCCCAACTGGGACTCGTTCCCAGGACGTCCCGCTGACTAGGCCGGGCGCTCTAACCACTGCACTACCGGGGCGGATAATGGCTACAGGCTCCAGCCGAGCTAAGTAGCTGTTAGTCTTTCTCAATGATGACTTAGAGGTCACAAACATACATACAAGGAGGGAAAGCAACATTGCTTCTTGACCTCCACACTAGGAATAATGCGAGTAACAAATAAAATAACTTTAGTGTTTTGTAACTAGAAATAAAAGAGGGAAACTACGCAAACAGCGAAAATCATACACCAGAAATAACCAGTTGAGTAAGCCATCTTTATGCACTTACGTTTCGTCGGAGTGGTGTTTCCCAGATTCGAACTGCCAACCCCATCCGTCCAGAGATCACAGATATAACACCTCTCTCGAGATGCTCACTCTATGTTTTCCACTTTTCTTTATATAATTTGTAGGTAGGTTTTGTATATATTTATGTCATTTATGTCATTTTGTTGTGTGTTAAATAATAGACAACGATTTCCGCTAGATTAAATTAAACATTTATCTTCGCAATAAATCGCACTGCACTTATTGTTAATGGGTATCATCAAAAACCAAAACTGGTAAAAGGGGCCGCCAAGTTCCGAATGGTTCGGCCCTTCAAAGGAGTGATATCAACACACCAAAACATTCGCCAACTTAATCGCACCGCTTAATAGTTCGAAGGTTAAATGAAAACTAGAACATTGCTACTTTCGGTAGCAAAGTTTCAATTTTTCATTTAACGTCCAAAGTATTATTCGGGGCGATTAAGTTAACGAAATGTTTTGGTGTGTTGATATCTCTCATTTAAATGGCCGAACCATTCGGAACTTGGCGGCCCCTTTTACCAGTTTTGGTTTTTGATATGATATCACTCCTTTTTTTTTAAAGTGTGTATTGACTCAACTCCACTACCGTGCAGATGTTTAATAAAGTGCCACGTCAACAAGAAATTGATTTTCAACAATTTGCTACTACCTTTTGCCTATAGGCCGAACCATTTTCAATTTAGTCACGTCTTTATAGGTTTTTGGTTTGCTTTTAATTTTGTTGTAATTTGTTTTATTTCGGTAGTTTTGGTGTGTTGATATCACACCTTTGAGGAGCCGAACCACTATCAACTTGGTGGCCTCTTTACCAGTTTTTGGCTTTGTTTATTTTGCTTTGTTTTTACAGTTGGTTTATTATCCGTGAATTGGATGTGAATACAATTTCTTTGCGACGTTGTTTAGATTTATCGCGATAGACTAGTGTGTCTAGTCACGCACGTCAGTATACACGTTCTCATTGTCCGAACTTTGGCTGTTCAACGAGAGACGATGCCGACAATACTAACAGCGGTTATAACAATATTTTCGTAATTACGCGCCGTCCCACGCCATCCCCGTTACGCCCCCAGGCTCCAAACCATAAAAAGGTACACAGTTCGTATTGTACTGCACCCATTTGTCCAATTTCATGGCTGGAAGTCTTTCCGTTATGTCGGTAGCGTTGAATAATCACCCTATAGGATTTAACATGGGAATGAGCGGACTAGCTAGCTAGGTAGTGACACATTTACAACGTTATTGAGGGTCAGATTTTGCGCTGAAAGCAGCTAAGCTGGCATTCCTACACGAGTTAATTTTTGTCAGCTGGGTCATTACTCTCGATTTCAACACAATTTAAGCTTTTGTACCACATTATTATTTTTCCCCAACTACCTTAAATGTGCCCAACTATGCTTCAAGATATAAAATCCTGACGCTATGGCGTCGTGATACAATGGTTTACAACCTCGACAATTGCATGTATGTTATGTTTTTTTTTCCTAACTTGGCACGACACACTAGCGTGTGTCTACATAAATTTCAATTGGTTGGATGTACGTAGCATTTTTTAAACAATAGTGTTATAGATAAATGCGTAAAGTCACTCCCACAGTGTCACCGATGTAAGAAATGACGATGACGAGAATCCCACATATCACCGATGTAAGGATTGAGGGATTCCCCGTAAATTGATATGATATGTTTATTGAGCAGAATGCAAAATAATTGCGGCCTCCAAGCCATTCGCTCAGCCTATGCTACTTAAATTCTTATTGCATTTAACAATTCCCTAAAACCTTTCTCGTTGGCAGCCACCTCTACAGAAAAGGAGTAACACAGTTTTTCGGTATGCTGAATCTTCTTTATTGAAACGCCACGGAACATCAGGCGCAGAAATTAACTCTTTCAATCCATAAAGAAAACATAAAACAAAAAAATCGATTAAACGCAGCCAAAATGTAAGTCCAGCTTCTTGACTACCTTTACACTTCATCACCGGAAGTGCAAGGCATTACGTGTGTCAGCCATGTGTAAAATTCAACCTTTTTAACACGAGAAACAGAGTACAGAATCATCCTCAAGGAAATGTTATCCCAATCGTTTGCCTATAGCAAGCTCATTTGAGGACAACTGCCATGCAAAATCAGCCAAGTCCACCTAATGTTATTCTGAAATAAAGGCAAAAAAAGTCTGTGAATAAACCAACCATCAACAAAGTTCATTGCGACATATGACTACAAGGTATCTTTGAACGCAAATTAAGGTTCAGCTTGCAAATGATCTTGAAACTTGGCTGTTTCTGCTAAAAAAAAATATATATATATATACGGATTTGGCTGGTTTTGTTTGGACAATACATAATATAGTCGTTTTTGCTTGCAAAACTCACAATAAATCTTTGACTACAAATCGCTGGTTTTGCTTGGAAAGCCGCGATGGACTTCACTGGTTTCTCACGCAACGCAACATTTCCTCCGCATTTTAAAAGGAGAGTGGAAAAGAGAATATTTTTTTGGGAATTTCAGCAAATTTAAAGCTCTGTGAAAAGACGGCGCGACTTTACAAAGGAGGAAAAGTAGACTTGGTTGGTTTTGCTTGACAACACCTCATTTGTTACCATACCACACGCCATGGCTGTTTGCTGTGACGGCATATCACGTGACTGGGCTAGTCCAATTGCCACCAAATTTCAACCATTACGAAACGAACCAATCACCCTCAATATCAGAATTACTCCAAAGTTCACAGGTTAGATTCTTCAGGGTTGAAATAGCACCTTATATTGTGATATTGATTTGTGCAGTTTTGATAAACGTTATAGGCTTATCAGTTTCGTCTCCGTGGTAACTGGCGTGGCAACTTCTCCAGCTCGGCGCTTGTGCTGCTAATATAGGCCTAAGTCATCATGATATTTTGGAAATTGGAAAGCAATCAGAACGTGGAGACTTAGGACCTAAACCTTCTCACATGGTTAATCAAAGGAAGGTCTGCAACGCAAACGTATACACATTAGAAATCGCAAGATTGTAACAAACGCACGAATTCACAATCGTTGAATTTTAATACAAGCGTACGCCTTAGAAAACGTGAGATTGTAATACAAGCGTACGCATTATAACGCTGCGAGTGTAATGCAAACGCACACATTAGAAATCACAAGATTGTAATAAACATACGAATTAAAAATCGTTGAATTGTAATACAAGCGCACGCATTAGAAATCGAGAGATTCTAACGCATTAGAAATCTAAGATTATAATACAAGCGTACACATCATAACTCTTGAGTTAGTTTGTAACGTAAACATGTTAAAAGTCGGAAAATTGTAATAAACGTACCGATCAAAAATCGTTGAATTGTAATGCAAGCATACGTATTATAAATCGTGAGATTGTAATACAAACGTACACATCAGAAATCGCAAAGTTGTAATAAACGTACGAATTGAAAATCGTTGAATTGTAATAAAGCGTACACATTAAAAATCGTGAGGTTGTAATGGAAACGTACGCGTTAGCAGTCCCAGGATTTCAGGACAGCTTATTGTTGCATTCCCCGCTAAAACTACAGCCTTACTTCAAACATTATTCTATCCCATGTGCCCGCCCCGGTAGTGCAGTGGTTAGAGCGCCCGGCTAGTAAACGGGAAGTCCTGGGTTCGAGTCCCAGTCGGGGCAGTTGTCTTTTCTTTCTTTCTCAGACTATTGTATTGTGTATCCTAACAAGGCCAGTCTTTAATGCAGACTGCTTGCTTCGTTTACCCAAGTGTATTGCAGGGGAGCCTGTCAAGTTATGCGAACTATTGCTGTAAGTTCGTTTCGCTTCTTTGGTCGCGGTATTATAAGGCAAACTATGAAGCCAACGTACAATTCCGACAACATACTTTAAATAAATTAATTTGAGTAAATTAACTTTCGGTATTTACGCACTTTCGGTATTTACGCGCCTTTCGGTATTTCACCAAACGTTCTGTCTGCTTTTCTGTTCTTCCCTACCACAGAAGGCTGGCATGCCTTGGCCTTAATTTCCTCAGTACTCTCTTTGAAAGGGGTGACCTTCTTGTTTTCAAGATTCTCCATGGCTACGATACTCACTCACCTAACACCTTCTTAACCCTTGCCCACTCTAATACTACTCGTGGTCACATCCTCAAACTGCTGCCCAAATCTCTCAAAGCTAACACAAGGAAGAGTGTTTTTTTCACAGAGAGTTGTTAGTCTGTGGAGTGGACTGCCGCAACACGTTGTCAGTCCCTCCAGTGTCGATAACTGGAAGCCTTCATTTGACAACATATCTCCATTTTAAATTTTGCTTATACACTAGAGGCTAATCTACCTTTGCCGTCACCCCCTTTAATTTAATTTAATTTAATTTAATTTAATTTAATTTAATTTAATTTTAACTTAATTTGCGACGCATTTTTTTTTTGTGTGTGTGGTGGTGGGTTTGTTTCCAAGAGATGTTTTTCCAAGAGCTATGTTGTTTTTCTATGAATCACACATAGCGTGCGCAGGAGACATTGCGTATAGAGCAGTGACATATGCCCTCATATTGGCACCAGTATGGGTTTTGGAGGGCATAACTACAAGGTGCACTACATAAAAATGGAGGGAAAAACAACGGAAGAGCGGATTTCTTAGGCTTAAAATAACGTTGTTTTCCCCAACAACAAAAATCGCACGTTTTAGGTCTAAGAAATCACTCTTCACTGCATCGGCTTCAGTATGACGCCATTCTGTTTCTCTCTGCAGTGCCCTTTGCAGCTAACCCATTAAGGCTCCAGCATAGAGTTATACACAATAATGCTACGTTGTGTCACTGCCCTATTGGAATTAGGTTTCATTTTTGTGCGTCATTGGCTGACAGGAACAGGTTGCTGTAGTGCAGCCAAGTTACCTACGGCTTGAAGCCCATCCATGGCTTTCTTTTCCTCGCAGTGCTCAAGCATTACGCTAGAAGACTATTCCTTTCACTGTAATTTAGCTGCAATTACCAGTTCTGCATGTACTGGACGCGTCTCTTTTCTTCTTTTCGTGAATTGCTAAATACAGCCATGCAGCAACAAAGAAGGTGCTAGTTGTGCTGCGGAAACAAGATGGCTGCTTCCCATCGATAAAAAATTTGATCAACTACAGCAAATATGGCCGTGTTTTTATAGTTGTGCTAGATTTAATTCAAACCACAAAGCTGCAGCTAGGTAAAGCAATGAATACACAGCCATACAATTCTATTGATTTATTTCCACTGCCAATAAAACTTTCACGATAAAGTTTTTTTTCACGAGTTGAACGATTACGGCAATCGCACGGAGATGACAGCGTCCAATTTTTTTTTTGCGTACCGTTGGATAGCTCTGTGTGTATTAATCTACACCAGGGGGCTGTTTCATTTGATCATCTAGCGCCAGGGACGACGCTAAGGGTAGCAGGGAGGGGGGGGGGGCCCCCCCCACCCCCCATTTTTGTTGGCCCCCCCCGTCCCCCCCCCCCCCCCACACACATCAGATCAAAATCAAACATATAAACGAAGAAATGCTGGTTACTTATTAAGAAAACTACGTTAATTTCTTTCACAGGAAGGACTCGAGGTCACATCAAAGGGCCCAGTTGTTACTGTGAGGGTTATAAAATCAGAATATTTTTTTCAGGGGGGTTTAGAAATATTCCCAAAAATATGATGCAGGAAACAGTTAAGAACGTTGGGTGTGATAAAGACTATTTATTGCAAGAGAGTTACTTTTAATTTTGTTTGGGGAGGAGGAGGGAGATCGCAAAAGTAGAATTTCCCAGTTCGCCCCACTGGCTAAAATTGCTGGGCCCCCCCCCCCCGCCGCTTCCCCAGTAACGTGATTCTAGCGTCGACCCTGTCTAGGGCTAGTGACGTTTGCGTGACGTAAGCATTTAGCAAACTTCTGAAACTGCTGCATCCTGCTATGAAAAATTCCTAAACGCCACGCACTGTAGTGATACCTGTGGAGGACTGTATACAGTGGCATAACGGTTTTCCTGGTCTTGTTGGTCACAGAATTCTAAAGCCAATCGATCTGCGCGATCGAGCCACGAAATGTGAAATTCAATAAACATTTCATTAACGACGGTTGATTGCTTTTGTTGATCGTGATGGTAGAGTATGTTCTAACGACCCGTTATTCTGCTTTCCTAGGAAATACAAATCTCTTCCGTCGCTAAGCGACGTTGCTGATTTGACTATGATTATTTTATTCCACGTATTGTCGTTTGGCTGCCAGGAAAACTCATCTGTACTGCAGCCAAGCCGCCCAGAACCAGTAGAAAAATACCAAGGGGTCACTACGTAGGAATTTGTACTTAAGCACGTATGTTTCTTAGTTTAGCCGGTCTGTTTCTACGGCTCTAGGTAATTGGCAGAGCAATCGAAACGAGCGAGGTCGAATGCTCATTGAATTTGGATTTTATGTGTGTGCATGTCTGTTTGGGACACGCTAATTTTCGAAATATTGCTCTAATTTCCTCGAAACTTTATGACAAAGTAGTCTTTGTGCGTGAAATTCGTGAGATCGAAGATGAAACTCCTGCCTCAATATCATAGGAGATATTCCTGTTCTCCGTTGGATAGCTAAACCAATTTTTAGTAGGTATGTTAAGGTAGCCCGAGCTGTAAGGACAGTGAACCCGAAACTACAAGAACAGCGAAAATACATTTGCCATAACATACTGAAGTGAAGGTTTTTTAGTGCGAAGAATGCAGAAATTATTTACACTGTTACTGACTGTTTCACACGTTTTGAAACAACGCGGTCGCTTCTTTTGTCATTCACACAAATCCCGCTTTTTTTGGCAGGGCTTTAACCCGGATTCGTTCATAACAATTGATGTTGGATTCGCTTGCAGGGCACTGGGCAGAAATCATAATTATAAGTCACTGGCTGAAAAACCCGTCAAAAATGACGGGTCCTAGTTTTAACGGATTGAATTGTAAACCTGCTGAATATGAGAAATTGCAGTGATGGCGTTTAATGAAATGTGCAGAATGGGTATTAGATTCAAATTTACGAGATTGGTTTGACCTTGTCTTGTGACCTTGTCTCGTGTTATTTACGAATACCTTGATATTGTATCTGTTGTTTTGATCTGGGCAGTGCTACGTATAGGTGACCATGTGAAAAAACTGTATCAGTTAAGTAAATGCCAACATGTTCATATGTTTGCCCCACATCTTGATCACGTTTCTTCTTCACAGTTGTACTGACATTGATAAACTCGTAGCGATGGCAGATGGTGTTGGCGTACGTGTTGCTGGTCCTGCTAACGGCTTGCGACTTCGTCTCGGTGAGACGATGTTGTTGGCGCTGGGTGTTGCTGTTGTTGGCATATTATACGTATGATACATGAAATCAAATACGAGAAATGTTCTGAATTAAATTTTGCAACGCAACGGAAAAAAACCTATAGCATTCTCGCTCGGCCGAGTAATTACGATCTTCAGAACTCGATTATGCGCTTATCTCAGAATTTAGTTTGTTTGTAAGCAACATATTCGTGAACAAATTTATCAGTTTTAAAGAGCTAACTAATAAATTTTCTCATCGTTGTCCTTAACTAACGTTTACATCGTAAAGAGAGCCATTACAACTCATACGGATAACGTATGGGAAATTTTTGTCCAGTTGCACCACGTCAATTTTTTTTTTTATAAAAAAATTTTATTTGAGCATTAAGTCAACCGAAGCAATTTACTACTTGTGTGCCTGAACCGGCTTAATTTTGAATGTTACCAGCATTTTTTGAGAGAAGAAATATCTGGTAAAGGGAGGGGCAAATCCGGTGATTTGAACCGAGAAAGAGAATTGACCAGAATAAGTTCCCGTTGCTGCTGAAGGAGCATGGTAGCCTCTCACGCTACTCTGGCCGGCAGTCCTGGCGGGGACTTTGTCAACGTCGACCTTTCCAGGGATTCGACCACGATGACCGTCACGTCTTCAAGTATTAACTGCAAGACGTGTCATGTGTGCTCTTACGTGTCATTCTGTATGTCGTCTTTTAGTTGCTTACATTAATAATTTCAAATTAATTACCGTGAATATCGATTCGAACTAATGTCGCATTAATAATGTCTCATTAATCCTGATATTTAAGAGTCAAATTTTACTGATTTACTAACTTTAATACTCACCTGAGGCGTTGAACGGAAGGCAAGTGGAAATTTGAAGTAAACTGACAATGGATTCAAACGTTATCGTACAGATAGGAAAATTGGAAATTAACCAACAGCAAAAATCATACACTAGAAATAAGTCGGAGTGGCATGACCGGAGTGGCTACCAGCTACCCAGTTCGCTCCCAGATCACCTGCATAGCGCCTTAATCGCTATGGCACCATCCTCCACTGGCATAAAAATAACTCACTGAACCCGTTATTAAGGTCACAACCGTGACCAGGGCTCCATTCGACCGAAATTCACTCGGCTGTAGACAATGGAGAGGGAAGACAAATCATACACTCACAAGGCTCAATAAAGGAGAAATAAATAGACACAAATCGCTGGAATTAATATTAAGGAAAATTGGAAAATAAGCCAACAGCGAAAATCATACACTAGAAATATACAGATAGACAAACAGACGTGCACCAACACAGGATGTGAAGCTCCTGCGCTCTGCATCACAGCGCTTGTCACTAGAATGGCGGGAGGGGGCGGGTGGAGGGGGAGGGGTAAAATCAAGGTTGAGTCTGAAAAATTGAAATGATCGCACCATGTGTTCAAAAGTCATTATACAAACAGACAGGCACAGCCGCAGAGTTACAGTTAATTGAAAGTATGCGTAGAGTTCCGAGAGCACGATATGCTCTACTTACTTTAGAACCAATTATTTTAAAATAGATCAATTTACATATCCATATTAAAAACAAGAACGTCAAAGGTCACACTGCCAAGCAAATATACAGCAAAAATGTAAAACAACAATAAAAAAATATCATAACCAAAATTTGAATCAAGACCATAAAAAAATCAATTGCATGAATCCAGGTTGGGTGGCCAAGCAAGAGGAAGGTAATCTCAACGGACAGGCACAAATTTGTCGATGGCATTTTTAAAACCATTTACGGAGACGGCAGTTTAATACTTAATTTGGAAACCTACCCGCAGTTTTTCAGACCTGTATCTGAAAAAGAGTTTTTAGTAGTGTTGTAATGGATGTTGCAAAGTAAAAGCCCGTGTATAGGCGTGCACGTTCAGGCTTTTACTTTGCAACATTCTTCAAGTGATTTTTTTTCAAGTTTAATTAATAGTTTTTTTTTGTAATGGACTCGTGAGTATTTAATCTTCCAATCGTTACCACGCCCAGAGCGGTCATTTAGTTCAAAAAGATTTTGTTCCCAAAATTCTGGTTGATGCAACGAATGACTTTGAACGTCAAAATTAAAGCACCACCTTTTCTTCGCCACCACAAAGTTGTCTGCTGCAGATTATTCCAACCTCTTAGAATACCCAACGTCAGCCAACCCAACGATTTTATTAGTGACATGATTTTGGATTTTTTAAATTGTAATAATATTTTTTGTGCGTAAGGCGTCTCAGAATGGGTTACCTTGCTCCAAAATTGGTCTAATGATAGAACAAATAATTCTAAGTACTCACGTGATTTTCTAGTACTAACGGATCGATTAAGTTGACACGTGAGAGAATTAGCATTACCAACGACCCCAGATCAATGAAAAGTAAAAGTTAAGTTAGAATCAATCAAAAAAAAAACCCAACTTATACCAACTCTCATACACACAGCAATACCAGGATGCAATATCTGGCTGTTCTAAAAATACGTCTTACAAAGATTTTCCTTTCCAAAATGCGTGACAGAAGTTTTGGAAATTTTTAAACACCAAGCGTCTGTTATCATTAAGGTAGCGTTGAAAATCACGGCTTTGTGCCGCCCTCTCACAAGCATTAGTGTCAACAGCAAATTTACTGTTGCAATAAATTTAGTGTCATCAGAAAATGTGGAGAGGAAATAACCTCTTAATTATGCTAATAACCAAAACAAAAAGCTTGGGAGCAAGGATGGTTCCCTGTGGGAGACCATACTGCAAAGGAGTAGTTCCCAACCTTTTCTACAGTATTCCTCCCCATCGGAGCTAGCACGCAATGGTGCTCTCCCCCTAACTCCCCCTTCACCCCCAACGTACTTAACAGCCCTAGCAAGCTACGCCCCCCCCCCCCCCCATCCCACCCCAGAAAATAAATGCTTTAAAGTCAAAAAAATGAAATTACCTAGTTACAGCTCCCCCCTCCCAACCCCCGCCACCCTTCCCGGAGCGGTAACTAGGTTATTTCACGATTTCTGATCTTAAAGCATTTTAGATCGTAATTTGTCTGCTAGAAATTGACTAAAAGCTTCGTACACAAAGCAGACCAAATAAACTAGTAAGCAAATAATATAATTAATTTTAACAGACCATGGACGTTTAATAGGAGATTTGCGGTAATTAAAAAATGTCTGCAGTATTTTGGCCATGCAATCAGTGTTGCCAGATACCGAGACAGTTTGACAGTGTCCCAGACATCCAGAATTTTGCTGAAAATTACCTAAAATCTCCAGACTTTTAACTGACCTGCAATTATTTGTATGTATGTATGTATGAAATTTTGGTTTCAATGTTGCTAACTATTGTGTACGTCAGTGACGTTGTTTTGCATATGCGCAGACGGCGCTGCTGGTAAGTGTTGAAGTGTATGACTAGTGGCTCCACGTATAGCAGACATTCTCTTGCTACTACGCGACATTAGCGATGCCGATACCAGACGTCGCTGCATGTCAGCATCATTTTAAACAATTTTTTATTAAAGTTAAAAAACTAAAAGGTTTTATTTATTTGGTTTCACACAAAAAAAAAAGGTCCGTCTTCAAGGTCAAAATTCTTGCTTTATACCATAAAAATTGTGAAATTAGCGTATTCTCCAGGTTTTTGGATGAAATCCAGACTTTTTGGGGTTGTTTTCCCAGACAAACCGTACTTCCTATCTGGCAACACTGGATACAATATTACTTCTTTTGCGATGCATAGTTAAAAAAAAAGGTTCACAACTGGTGATTTGATGTTCATAAAATGTCGCCAGCAGCGACTCCCGCCTCCTCTGCAGTTGCTTCGTGCCTCCCAAAGGAAAAGTAGCTCCGAAGACTGCCAGTTTGCACTCACATTCTCGATGACCATTGCCTGTCTATGGTTCGTCACCCGTTCATTAATCCATCTCCCGATGGGACCTACAATTCCAACCTCTCGTAACGCATGATAAATCATAGTCAGTTTCATCGAATGCGCTTTCATAGGACGCAGAAAACTTGATCAATTGGTTCCAGGTTGTCAACACATTAAAAAACATAGTAATAAATTATGAGTTAATTAAATTTATCACCGTTGAATGTCACTTAACAGAATCCATACTGAGTAGAATTCAATAAAAAAGTAGGTTTCCAAGTAACAGAAAAGGTGGTCGACAAGGACGCGATCGAACAACTTTCCAACCTGTGAGGTTATTAAAATTGATCGATAGTTTTTAGGTTAAAGTCCGTCTCCCTTTTTTTAAATATCGGGGTGATCAGTGCTTTTATACAATAAGGGCACACATAAGAATCTCGCAATGATCTCTCAAGGTATAGTCAAATTAGGCACCAAAACATTTTTTACATTCAGACATTTTTAAAGAAGGTGATAATGATCCCATCAGAACCACCACGATAAGTAATAGTTATTGGTTAGAAACTATTGGTTATCGATTTTTAACGCACGGCTGTGATGTCTCTCCGGCCAAATCATCGCAGTCGCGCGTTAAAAACGATAACCAACCGGTTGTAACCTATAAATGATTTATATCACGGTCGGGACGTCCAGCTAACTCGTATTTAATTAAATTGTGTTTGTGTTTTGTGGAAATTGCTTAAGAAAACTGTGATCAATCAGTATCTCGATACGAATGATGGTCATCATACCATTTTAGTTTGTGGAGGGGGAAGTGTGTGATACACGGACGAGTTCTTTCGCTTAAATTTTGTGGATGGAGGGGGGGGGGACGGTAGGAGTTAGAAAGTTTAAGCGTCGGATTTTGCTGGAAGCTCGCTCGTGTTTATCGAAGCGTTTGTCGTGTTTGGAGTGAATAATTCGATATGTGACACAGCAGGGATAACGTGACATTGCTGGGACAGTCTTGAAAGGTATGTAATTCATTTTGTGCGTTTGTATAGTTTGAGAATTGTTTAAAAAAATACGGTAATAGGATCTTGGTATGAATGAAGGTCATTCCATTTTAGTTTGTGCAGGGAGGGGGTGGGGAGTGAACGCTGAGTGAATAAGCTTAGGTATGAGCTAGACATGTGAGAGTTTGCAGGGAAGATTTTATTCCTTTCATTTTGTATTTTTTTTTTATTGCGTTACGTTTTTTTTGTTTTTTTTGCACGCTTATTTGGTTGTTGGTGTGTGCGTTCCCGGTCGCGTGATCCGGAAGTGTCAAATGTGTGGGTTATCGGCAAAAGTGTGGCGTAACTTGATAACCGACACTTTTTGCTATGTCGCACACTTCCGGTGTTGGTTAACAGGATTTAACCTACGGAAATTTAGCATGGCGTTGAGTTAATGTGACATCCCAGCCGTGGTATAAAAAAATGTTACCCACTGAATTGCAAAAGCTACCTGGAAATGATGGTAAGGGTGGAACTGAGTAAGCTAACCTGGACTACTGGATTGATTGTAACAGCCCACATTGATCATCTTATTACTGCAATTTCTAATATAACTGAAGAACAAGACTGTTCACACTTCACCACTAATAAATGGTTTGCATCAAGAACCTATCGGTTTTGATGGGGCACAGAATGTGCTCAGAATGTGCTTCATAATTCTACAATGGACACGTAAACCACCCTCTATAAGGCGGCAGTTTTGATGCTTAACCAGCCTAGGCTATGAAGCCGAATCCTCTTCCTCTGTAAGGCAGTAGAAATGACGTAGCTGTTGGCTTATCATTTACTCTACAAAGGCTTCTTCACAGAGCTTTTTTTTTGTACTTAAGATTCATTTACAATCCACTTGGTAAAGTTTCCAAAGTTTTTTCTTAAGTTTAATAGCTGCCGGAAGGTCACTGCTTATCCAGGCAAACTTACTATTCACAAGGCATTCACAAGCATTTATCAAGAATAGTAAAAGTAATGTCATACGCTCGTGTCCAGTTTACGAAGTTTGCAGTATTATACTGTTTTCGAACAAAGTCCTCATCAACTAAATTCCAATTTAAAGCTGAAACTCCTGATGTGTTGTACGATAGTCCTGGCCAAGTACAAGCTTGAAAATGGCCAACTGATGATCGCTTTGACCGAATATCTCTTCATTTTTAGCATCGTAGATTAGATCACAATTTTTAGAATCAATTTTTTGATCCTTTGATCTACTTCTCACCACGCGTCACTCAAAAAACCGTGAAGGTTCATACTGAAGGTTCATATTTTAGCATCACTGGTAATCTCTCCTGACTAGAAAGACATGAAGCGCGTGCTTTCGGTGTCGTTTTATGTTTCAATTTTTAGTTGTACATTCCCTGAATAATGATTAAACTAATTTTATAATAATGATGGCTGAATAATTTTGATATCTCAGTTTAAATTCCCGAAACATCATGCCAATCTCTTTTTTTTTTAATTAATTTCATTGAGCCCTAGTCAGCCGAAACTTTTTTTAAATAAATTTTATTTCTTTATTGCATAATTTATGGACACCCTGTGTATTGAGTGACGCAGGCCATTAGCTCTCTGTTATTTAACTGTTGATTGATAGGATTTTGAACCTTTTAAATTATTCCTCAACCTTGGTTTATGCTCGAAATTTAGACGTATTCTCACCAAACAACACGTTCTGATCAATGAAGTTTAAAACTGGCAGCCAAGTGTTTTCATTCTCAGGTATGTTGTCGCAGCAAAATTTAAAACCTGGCATTGGCGCCAGAAACGACATTTGCAGGGTTTGTGAAACGGGGAAATGGAATAGCTGGAGGCGTTTGAAGCTAACCGTTAAGATTCCACACTGACAGAAATCGATGAGTTTGTTAAAAAAAAAAGGTTGGGAAAACGAGCAAAGGGAAGCCAGGTGCCAAAACAGAATGAGGTTGGTTGTGAAATGACGTCAATAATGCCTAGAGGGTGGTCAGTGATTGCAGGGGACAGCAACAAGGGGAAGAGACTGTTTTGTGTTTTGGGAGAAAGGATTCGATGAAAAACGGAAGTTGAAGTCAAAATGGTGGAAGGAGCTATTTGTGCTGATTTCCCGAAGTGAAAGGTCTAGGCAAAATTCTTGGAATGTGCTTGGTGTTCGTCGCAAGTGGATGCATGAGTAAATTTTGCAGTTTTTACAAGTCAAGCTCTTGTGCGTTACGTTATGTGACCGTATTTCAGGAATATTTTTTTTCGCGATGAGGCAGTAAAGCTGCTGACGATCGAAGTGTTTGACCTTTAGCAAAGGAACAAAGGCGTCGATTGTGCATCTTAAAGTTTCAAGGGACGATACGAACGTGTTTTCGTCCCGTCTGCTAGCTACAATTCCTAATTGGGCACATTTTTTTTCAGAATAAATAGCAAACTAAAAAAAAAAAAAAAATACACACTGCAAAGCTGGACTGGATAGATTGGATAGAATTTTTATCTTACTGTATCATTTTTTCACGCAAGGGGCAACGGCAATAGTAAGCTAAACACTGCTTGATAGTGCTACGTGTAGTTAGGCCTATATTCGCCTTAAATTAGGCCTATTTTTCTTTCTTGGTTTTGTTTGCGTTAGTGAGTATTCACTAAGCAAAGGTAATTAGCTGATACAAGCTAATCTCATATACGCAAAGTAATTTTCCCTAACGCATGGAAAAATTACAAAATCCCAAGTAAATCCCTGGGTCCCCTCTAGCTGTAATCAACTGAATTGGTACATGGCCAGTACATGGCCATGAATTGGAACTATCCTGCCTGACCTACAACAATATTAGGGGTGTAGATAAAATGGCCGCCACGAGACTGTGGCTCATTCGAGGGTTTCGACAAGACAAAAAAAGTGTACGAGATTTGTAAATCTGTAAATCTTCCAACGGATGTAAGGAGATTTACGGATTTTCTGGGATTTAAAGATTTACATAAAATGTTGCAGATTTACACAGATTTATAGATTTGAAGATTTACATGAAGATTTGAAGATTTACTGGGATTTAAAGATTTACACGGATTTAGAGAAGATTTAAAGATTTACATAAAATTTTGGAGATTTACACAGATTTACAGATTTAAAAATTTACACGAAGATTTGCAGGATTTAAAGATTTACAAAAGATTTAAGTAAGATTTAAATGATTTACGCCAGATTTACGTGATTTACAAGATTTGAATGATTTACACAAGA
>JAHWFP010045760.1:7592-41405 GCA_023313725.1 Lithobius niger | reverse complement strand
ACCCTTTTTGGAAACTTGGCGGCTTCTCTTATACCAGTTTTGGTTTTGGGTGGATATCACAACTTTCATAGGCCTGTGAATAAAAAGAATCCCACTGTCTAATCGTCACCTCTACCTTTTTTGTCTGAAGGTATTTTATGTCTATAAATTTTCTCATTCATCATTTCCACATTTGCCATTACCCAATATGGCGTTACATCAGCCAAACTGATATGGTTTGGTTTATTGTATGCTCATGTTTCAAATGCTTAAGTTTGTTCAATCCCATTTTTTGAGTGCACAGGCTGACAAACACTGATTTTCGTTCGCTTCGCTCACTCCATCAGGAGCATTCCACTTCAGTTGCCCCTCCTGAGGTTAATTTTAATCACGCAATGCAGCTGGAATTGCTCACTCAATCACAATTAATCTCATCTACTTGGCCGATCGTCTACTTGGTGGCATCACACAAGCATATGTCTAGCGTAACCATCAAACTCGGCACATTACTAAGACATACTTAATTTGAAAAAATTTCCTCTTTTCCTACTTGACTTGACCGTGTGCTCACGACCTGCATTGTGTTTCAAATTATTTTTAGCAATGATAGATTCCCAGTCTGTTTTCTGTTGCAACTTCCGTAATTTAGTTACCATGGTGTATTCACGTACCTTAGCAGTCACATACTATAAAACTCACTGATCACATAATATTTCACTTTTGAAATATCACATAATATAAAACTCACTGAACGGTATCCAACCAGCAACCAAGGTTAGTTTATTTACCATGTCGTTGATTTTATTTTATTTTATTACCGCAGGAAATCGGCATGTCTTCGAAGCAAACAGTGCAATTGCAAGAATAGTTATGTTTTATAAAACTCGAGCGAATTGTTGTGGTACATAAGTACTGAAACGGTGCGCGTATAACACTCAAGCATAACAGACTGTTGGATAACAGAACAATCAATGGTTACAACAATGATTTTGCATTTACGCGCCACTTCAGGGACACATGCTTCTAGCTGCAACCCCCATTTTACAAAAAGGCACTCCCACATACTACTCTTTACCTGTGTGCCAAAATTTAAATACGCAAACTTTTCCTAACGAGCTGTAGACGTGTTTTTATACCCTACGAGAATTAACATGGGAGACCTGACCTTAGCTAGCAGCTAGCTAGCCAGTAACACAAATCAACGTCATTGAGGGCATGTTTTCTCCACAAAGGACACTTCCCAAACTTTAATGTTGTGGTATTCTTCGTTACTGGACCCAAGACACCTGATTCCAACGATTTTCAAAGATTTCTACCGCATGGAAAATTTACACCAGTATGCAGAAATCATAAGCTCATTACAGTTAACAGACGCAGTCTGCTAGGGAGGTTAGGTTACTTTTATTTGAGTACTAAGGGCCTTAAATGCCATACACTCACCCTAATCCAATACTACCTTAACCTACACCAATATTTCAGGACAATACATGGCAATGACAATACATTCAAGACAATGCTGTTTTACAAAACCACTGTGACTCCCTGCACATTATCAGCATGTGCTAGTGAGCCGCCTTCAGACAAAAAAGGTCAAAGGGTTTTAGCGAGCGTTAACCGCACCCGGTCATCTGCCCGACGAAGCCCTAAGGCCCTAAGGCCGCCTTCAGACAACAATTACACTCTAACAATTACGCTCTAACAAATAAGCTCCAACAACAATAAATCATCTACATGGCCGCAACACACTAGCATGTGTCTAGATAATAGACGAACAATTAAGTTAATATGTTCACATATTTATTGTTAATGCTGGCTGTTTTGCCATGTTGGCCAAAGGAGCCATTCGCAATCGAGTAACAATGCTTCTGCGAGGTAACAATAACGAAGTGCGTCAGTAACAACAATACTGTGGATGGGTACTTGGAACAGCGTGTGATTTAAACAATAACCTTGTGCAAGGCTCAAATAGGCATTAAAACGAAAAATAACCGAAAACCTCGTGCAATCTTAAACAATTACCCTCGGGCGCTGCACGCCCTCGTTCATTGTTTAAGATTGCTCTCGGTTTTCGTTCATTATCCTTTACGGAAATACTAATACTATCTGTTATTTCGATAAATACTTCAAAGAAATTATGGATTGCACAGCAGCGAGGTAAGTTTTAATGGACCGCTCCCCTAACGAAGACTCCTGTGACAGCCTGACCTTCAAGCAACGGTAAGGAAAATTTCAGTTTAATTCCTTGTTTATTCCTAACATTTTGTGGTATTATCATAATATGTTTTTTTTTTCAGTTACCACGATTAAATCAAATTGAAGGGGGGGGGGGAGGGGTACGGTCTGACGCAACCGCCTGAAACGGGTTGATTTGATGTAAATTTTATGCACTATTTGCTCGTATTATTCCTTCCTAATTTTTTATGTATTTACGATTTATGGAATACGCTCAGCTTTCATCATGCAATGGCTGAAGCTAAAATACACGTTTTTACATCCGCATTTTGTTTTTTGTACTTTTCAGGACAAACTGTTAATTTTAAATTAAGCCGTTTGAAATTAATTTTAATAATTTAATTTAAATTAAGTAATTGACAGCTACCACTAGCTGATACCAAATCCAATGTTTATAACATCGGTCAAACAAATAAACTCTTATGATTATTGTATCTCTAGAACTCCCTGGCGGCATCTCCGTGCTGTAAAGGATTTGGGTGTAGGGTTCAACAATAACCTGAAGAGTATCATTCATTGCTGCAATGTTGCTAAAACAGAAAGACAGGCATTGCCATGGTTAGGCGTTACTTTTTATACAGGGATCCAGGCCTATGATGGAGTATGCATGTCCGGTCAAGTTATCTCACTTTATTAAGGATATTGATCACATTGAGTCTATGCAGCGCTCATTCACCAAATATTTTCCAGGCCTCTTTGGGATGAGTTATACCTTTGGACCTTTTGCATTTTTGTACGGCCTATTTGGAGTATGCTTGTCTGGGCTGGTTACCTCATCTTCATAAGGACATTGAGCACGTGCAGCTTGTGAAACACTCGTTCACCAAATTTTGCCAGGTCTCACTGGGATGAGCTATATCAAATGACTTGGAGTTTTGGGGGTTGGTTCTCTCGAGCTTTACTGATTAAAATACGATTAAAAACAAAAGGTCATCCTCTGAAACTGGTGGCCCTGATCTTATCGTGTGATTGTAGAACATTTTTGTCACACCATGCAGTGAGTGTCTGAAACGCTCTACCTGTAGTGAGGTGGTCTTGGCTCCTGTTATGGGATTAATTAGACGTAATTATGCAAACTACTTTAATTAAGTTAATTAAGAATAATCAGTACAATAAGCATAATATTATGATTAACTTGATACTGCTCATTTATTATTAATCAAAATAAAAGCGCATGATCTACAAATATTTATTATTGATAGAAAAGATATAACAAACTGAGCTATTTCATTTTGTAGATAGAGCCTTAAAAGACCAACAGGGGCCGAGAAAGAGAACACAACATGACAGGTCGAGATTTATATCCGTAAAGATGTCAGGCTGCACACCCCAACTATTTTGAAAGTCTGACGCAACGTTTACATCCCCATTTCTTAGTAGAGCAGGCGGACATCTTGGCTGTTCACAGTAAAGCAAGGAGCGCTAGTTTCAAGCTAGGCCATTGTTAAAATAAATGGTTTCAAGCTAACTTAGCTAAGATAATAATAACAATAATTTCTCCACGGAAGGGTGTTGAACCGCTGATACCGAGCCAAACTAAGAGAAAAGGAAAAGAGTCCATTATAAACAATAATAGACTACGATGGTAAATAATGACGCTTCAGGAGTTTGTTGAGATTTTCCTGTTTAAGCATACGGCAAAATCCCTGCACTGGTGGCTGATCTACAGTTGTTGCCTTAAGGGCAATCCAAACATTTACGACTCTTACCAAAAAAAGTTTAGGCAGCAGGTAGTCTGCACAGGCTGGCAAGCAAGCTTCCAGCTATGAAGCCTTGTAACCATAGCTCCCAATACGGGTTCGAAAAAGGAAGATTCACAACAATCAACCCACGGAGTATTTTGTATGTGAGAATCAAGTCGAAGCGAATGCGATGCAATTCAAGTTGGTCCAGCCCCGTGCGGGTTAGGCTTTCGTAATAACTAAGGTATACTAAAGTAATAAACATCTCTTAAAACAGAGCAAAATAGTATGTCGTGAGTCAGTCGTCATTTTGAGCTCAGATTGTCGTCTTGTCCATCCGCGTAGCCTTGCCCAGCCGAGCCACCGTTGCGAGCAAGCCGAGTCAGGCCTTTGACTCATGGAGACTGGGATCCGGTTGCCAGGCAACACAGCCTCAAGCCACTGGGATCAGCGTTAAGTATACTCTGTATCGTGCAGGATACAAAACATTTTAAGAATTGAGTTGATATTTTAATTGGATAATAGAAAGACAGTAATTTGAGATGTCAGCACTCTTGTAGGAATTAGCTTATAGGCTAAAATATATTAATTGTCAGAGTCCATGAATACGATCTCCTCTTTTCCATTTCACTCTATCATTTTATTTACAGGCACCTGAAGTAATGAAATAATGTTTTGCTCGTATATGTTCAATTAATCGCATTTAAAAGTATAAAGCTAAATAAGCCCAAATTGGAATAAACAAGTACAGTAATCCATTTCTTGTCATGTTTTGATTGTATTATTGTTTAAGTAATTTTGGTGTCAAGTGTATTTTGTTTGCCATTCTAGACAAGTTGAGTTTGTTGGTGGAATTAACTAAAGGTAACCCAAAACAATGGTGTCAGTAGTTACTCACGTGGCCTTCTGATTACTTCTGGTGACCGAGAAAATTATTAATTTTTAGAAGCGAATTTTTTTTACATTATTTATTTTGTGCTTTTGTGATTCACACCCAATACAGTAGGGTCAGAAGTTACTCACGTGGCCTTTTATATTGCTTCTGGTGACCAGTTCAGATTATTTTATTTGAATTTGTTTTACGGGTGCAGTTTTCGATTTACGAGTTTCAGTGTTCGGTTCATGGATTCTACAGTAGGTTGTGTTAGTAGCTTATGGATGTTGGTTGCAGCGCTTATTGTTGCATAGAGTGCTATTCAGGATGAATTGATTTTAGCAATTACTACGATTAGGATTGATTGTTGCAAATTGTGACACGTTGGAAATTGATAACAATTGGTGATTTCATAGCAATCGAAGTAGCGATTTGTGTTTAGCGGATGAATTCAGGTTGTTGGTTGGTAAGTAACTTCGAGTAAGAATTGCTTTTGGATGAAATTGATTATTTTGTGTGGATTCAGTGAAGGCTGACAGCAGTATTTTTTTTGTGTCAAACAGCATAGCAGAGACGTTCAATTGTGGTGCTAGGGTCATTGTTTTGATTACGAAATTTTTTTTAGTAAATTTGTTTTCTTCAAACTGAAAAATTTAACATGCCTAGAAGTAGACCAAAAGTAACTTGAGGGGCCATAACCCGCTCGTCTCGTGGTAGGCCTATCATTAGGAAAGGAATTATTGGTGAGCCTGATGATTCAAGCTAGCGAGACGTAGGACTATGTCTTTAAAGCGATTCTGAATTGGAAATTGATATTCAAACCAGTCGACATAATTCGCCTTCTCCAGTGCGTAGTCGTGACCAATCTCTGTCTCGTAACCAAATTATGGCAAGATTAAATAACACCTCAAATGGAAACAGGCCTAGTGGTAACAAATCTTCTCAATCTTACAAGGCAAACAGTGCCTTTAGACATGGGCAATAACACTGGTGTTAATAACTCAGATAATTGATATCAGCCCAAACATTACCGGCAATCTGCAAGCGAATAACGGATCGCATAAAGACATGATGCGACAGGCTGCAGAAACACAGTTCGACATGTTCAAGGATTTGACTGACAGTTTCAGTATTCAAAATCAGAACCTTGTTAATAAAAACTCATGGCTTTGGGAGGACGTAAGGGCCGCAAAGAAATCAATTATGCCATTTATAGGGATGACAGCCTTGACGTCTCCACATTTGTATTAATGTGCGAAAATTTGAGAAAATTGGACCCTTCCTTGGTAGATTCTGAATTGATTGCTGTTAGCAAACACAAGTTTGTGTTTAAAAAGGCATTTAATGCACCTATTTTGAAGTTTACATGAGGGTAATTGAGCTACAAACACGCCCATAAGCATTAAGACAGGAACAGGAAGTACAAGATACTAGATAAGTAAGATGTGTTGTTTGCCACAAACATCACTATGGTGGCGCCCCCAACATAATGGAGCACCAAAACAGCAAAGTATGTTATTTCAGGTAACACCCCTTTTCGCACTTTGCACTATGTATATGCAAAGTTTAATTGGCTTACGGCCACATCTAGACTACTCTTAGTAAGGATTTTGTAAAACAATCCGCAGTGATATTGTTAGTTGGACAATATTTAAACACTACAACTTCAGTTTCACGTAAGTCACGCAAGAGGTGATAATTCACATCAATGTGCTTCGTTCTGGAACTGCAACTGTCCGACTCAATCATACGAATGCAGCTTTGATTGTCTTCAAACATTGCTGTTGGACCAGCTTGCGCTAACCCAAGGTCGCTAAGCAATTGCCGAAGCCACAACAATTCCTGACATGCATGTGCTGCCGCTACATACTCCACTTCAGTTGAGGATAATGCCACAATTGTCTGTTTTTTTGCTAGACCATGACACTGTCCCCCCTCCAACACATAACCACTGGTGGACTTTCGGTCACTGATCTCACCAGCCAGTCAGCATCTACGAAACGTACCAACAGGCTTGTCTACAGCTGGGAGACGTAGTTTCAGGTCTTTCGTCTTGCCAAGGTAACGCATCACTCGCTTTACCGTATATTCCGTAAATTTGTATGGGAATGGCCATGTCAGCATTGTTATCACTTGGCCAAGGTGTTAAATTGAGTCAGCGAAAGCTCAAAAACATGTTTACGTTTGAGTACGTAATTTAAAATTGCCTGTTAAACTTTGACCTGTTCACTCAGAATACCCCGAGCGCTAATTTGTGTGTATTAGCACAAAACTCCTTTCCAGATTTAATTTCTCCGAGACCAAAGGTAGTGAACAATTTGCTGAAAAGGAGTTGGGCGCTAAAGCGCACAATTTATCGATTTCATAAAAGCACGAGTGGAATTTTTGTTTTCTTTCTGCAAAATGATTCTTCGAAGTAATTTAGATTTGACATTTTGATTGCAAAATCTATTTCAATTTACGATTGTTTTCTTATATTTGGCGTAGGGATACTAGCACCCATCGTAATTCGTCATCCTACATTATTTCGTTTACTTCAGCTATGGTATTTCGTATTAAGAAGCTTAATTTTTGGTTGGTTACTCTAAACGAAGTTAAACGTAAATCTCTGAATTGTGATGAGAAGCAGCTTTGTGTTTCGGAAAAAGTCGGACGATTCATGAAGGTGACGTCATTGCCCCAATATGGGTATAACGAGAATGAAAGTAAACCATTTCTTCTGAGATGTATTGTATAGATTTGTTGCATGTTTGTCTGTGATCATTCAGCAACGAGTAATTAACTTAAATTTATATGATTACTGAGTACAAAGGTGTGGTCTTTTCAGTTATAATACCACGAGTGCTTGTATTTAATCGACAATTTGGGTGTTTTAGCACGAAACTCCTTTCCAGTTTTAATTTCCCGAGACCGAAGGTCGAAGGAGTTGAGTGCTAAAACACCCAAATTATACATTTAATACAAGCACGAGTGGAATTCGGTTGAGAATTGTTGTTTTCTTTTCCCTAAACTATTTTCTGAAGGAATGTCGTGTTAGGGATTCGGTTTCGATTTACGATTTCTATGTCGATATACGAAGTAATTTTGATTTATGATGTTTAGTTTTGTGTATAATGGTTACCTTATATTTGGTTGACGATGTTTAACTCTTATTTGGCGTAGCGATACCATCCACCATCGTATTTCATCAACCAACCTCTAATTTCGTTCGCTTCGTCATTGGCATTTCGTATTAGGCCTAACCTCATCTTTGATACGCGAAATTAACGTATCTTAACTGAGAAGCAGCTTCATGCTTCCAGAAAAACCCAATGATTAACGAAGCTGACGTCATTCCACCATCGCATTCATTAACCAACCTGTTATTTCGTTCGCTTCGGCATTGGCATTTTGTATTAGGCCTAACGTCATTTTTGTGTTGTTGAAACGCCAAATTAAACGTATGAAGCAGCTTTGTGGTGTTTCCGTTAAAACCCGACGATTAACGAACCTGACGTCGTTTCCCTAATAAGGGCATGAACAAAGCAGCATCCTCTAAGTGAGATATACTCTACAGATCTATGGTTTGTTTGTCAGCACTCATTGAGAAAAGCTTCGATCTATATAATTACTGAAGGAGACGTACGCTGTCGGTTTCGGTTTCGATGAGCCGGGGTCTTCCCAGTGTAATCTGACCATGGTCCTCATTTAGTGAAAGAAAACATAAATTCTCAGTGTAAGTTGAGCAAGGCGCTCGTATTGTACAAAGAACAAAAATTCGAGGACGTGTGACGTCATCTGGTCACATGCGAATCGAACACGTAAGCTATAAGCAACATGGGAGCCACTGTAGAATCACGGACTCAACTGCACATTCTATTTTTGTGTGTGTTAATTCTTCCTGGAGTTGAGAGGAACGTCATGGTCAAACATGTAGTGCCCCAGGTTCTATAAAATTGGATCGTGCTAACAAACTTGACTAGGTGCTCAGTAAAGTACACAAAGGCTAATATGACAGTAGGCTATAACAAAACTATAGTCTACTCATTCTTTAATTAGTCGGAAATGTATCCTACCGGTTCTTTGATCCATTTTTCTTGCTCTAATTTGTCTGTTTTGTTTCGCTCCATTTGCTTCCCTGTAACACAAAATAAATAACAACTCAAATTTGAACTTTGATAATATATTTGCGCGTTTTCCATTTTTCTTTTTGTATGTGTCTTACTTAGGAACTCAAGATAAGCTCGTTTAGCTTCGGTAGTTCTTGGGTGCAAGTCATATTCTCCGGTGGATTTTGCCTAAAATCAAAAACAGATTTAAAACTCAATATAATTCATATGACTTAAAATAATACAAGACATCACCATTAGGCCCTTTCATACTGGTGCCCGAATTCAAGCAGTATTTAGCTATATTTTTTAATCTGAAGCAAACTAAAGCTTATGTAGAAGAAAATCAGCACAATTTGAAACTTGCTGTGTATTGGGGAGACACAACCCGTGGATTTGATGATGCTATGGGACAACAGTATGTTCTGAATATCCTACACCACATAGGTGATTTTGCCTGGTACCTTTCACACTGCGTGTGTAGAAAAATGTTGGTTTCTGGGCCAAATCAATTTCCAAAGGAACAGGCAACCTGGCATTTATTATTAAAACAAAATTTTCGTGTGTGTGTGTGTACTATGTACTATGAAACAAAAGAAATTTAGGTTTTTTAAGATTTTTTTACCGGTTTTCAGAGTAATTAGGGTTCTTTCAAATCGGAATTTACTAATAATTATTCTGTTACATTATGTAACCTTGTTAACTTGGCAGGGCAGTAGCTAGCGCGTGTACACTGCTAAAAATTTCAGTTATTCTACTTAGCTATTTCAGTCACCAGTCAGACTTGATGGTAGTGGACCGACATACCATTTCTCTGTAATGTCAGCTAAAAAACACCATGAGGACACGATTTAGTAAGAATCGTTTCTTCATTGGTAACCTATTTTACCGATACAGACCGTAATTTCACGGTACAAAGAATTGGTAGCAAATTACCCGTTCTCTGTACTGGTAATTACGACTTTATTTATTTTTTTCAGTGTAGATATACTAATATATTTTAAGTGTGTTGGCTATTACAGAACTCTCACCACTCACCACTTTTTATAATCGTATTAAAATATTGCTTTTATTTATAATAAGTATTCTCAAATGAAGCGATTGTTATCAGGAGAATAACAACATTGTGCGTTCCCTTTCCTTATCCCACGTTTCATGATTTCTACCGGGTTTCTAGAAATCCGCAAACGCTTTTTGTAAGGGAGAACAAAATTTTTAGGAATATCTAGTCACGTTGCACATGTTCTGCCTTTTGCTATTTTCCAAACAATTTTGTTAACTGAAAAAAATGTTAATTTTTAAACGTAGTCACAATAACCGATGCGGTTAAAATCATCCTTCAAAAAGAAAATTAAACCCGTAGCGATTACCTCACCTGTTTGTCAGTCTCTTGAGTAGGGCCACTTGCTTCACTCGGGGGAAAGACACTACCTTCCACCAAGAAAATACAAGCCAAACATTGGTAAAAATGTTACACTAATAGCAAAATTTTGTGAATTGCAGGCAGGGGTGCTGCCGGTGTGAAAAATGTGCGAATTTCGTAACGTAAAAAGAAATGCAATGTAAAAAATGTGATAAAATGTGAAAAATACGAGTGGTGGCGTGAAGAAATGGCAAAATGCACAACCTCACTTGAGAGCAATAAAATTAAAAATTATCCTCCCTAATTTTTGGGATCGGTAAGTCGATGGTTGATTTGAGTAAATGAGATGCAAACCTGTATTCCGTTGCGTTTTGGACCTAAGTGTCAGACTGCAATTAAACCCTCGACCTCTGAGACCAAAGACCGAAGCTCTACGCTAACCCGGCCTAGCATTACAACCTAGCATTTGTCTTAGTGGTAGGACTTCGGCCTTTGTTCTCAGATGTCGAGGGTTCAATTCCCACTCAGGCAGTCTGACATTTAAGTTCAAAAGGCAATGGAGATAGGTTTTGCATCCTTATTTATTCATTAATTATTGAGACGATTTGCTTGCCGTCCTGTTTATTACATGTGGTTAAGTTTGCATGAAAGATTTGCAACCAAAAGAAGTGTGACCAGAAAATACTCTCTTTGATGCGCAGGAATGCGAAACATAACGAATATGAAAGTAGGTGTGCAAAAAGTAACAAAAATGAAAAGTTGCATGCGAAAAATGAAAAAATTAAATGAAGGCATGTGAAAAAATTGGACCCCCTGCAGCACCCCTGGAATTGGTAAAAAAAAAATCATTTTCCCGCTGTTTTTTAATTTCTCTAAAAGGTTTTGGGAGTTTTCAACCTTCTTCCCAGTGTACAAAAAACAACCAAATCTAAAATACAAACATTACCAAAAGACTGAAAATAAACGGTGAAACCATAAAAAGTCTTGAAAAAATTTGAAGACAGCTGGAAAAGGGTTTTTCT
Source organism: Lithobius niger (assembly GCA_023313725.1). Classification (NCBI taxonomy): domain Eukaryota; kingdom Metazoa; phylum Arthropoda; class Chilopoda; order Lithobiomorpha; family Lithobiidae; genus Lithobius; species Lithobius niger. The sequence continues at coordinate 30,165 of JAHWFP010045760.1, read as the reverse complement.
TTCTCCAATTACTCTGTATTCAGCTTCTTGCAACTAGAAAAAAATTTGTGCATACTACAGCCAAAGCCAAGTTCTGTGCATAGGTCCACATGGCAAAATGCAATGAATAAGGCTCCCCTTCAAACCGTCTAAAATGTGACTGCAGAAGGATGCCCCATTGCTCTTCTGAAGGTTTATATTTTCAACAAAATGCAATTGAGTGCTATTAGTAATGCCCTGACAATCTTTGTTGAAGTCAATTCTTGCTCTTTTTGGAGGCTCACAAATGCACACAGACAAAAAAAAAAAAAAAAACTAATACAATTTAACAAAAGAATTCTCACCAAGACCTATTCGTTATAATGAATAGTGCAAGTCCGTACCTGTTGCATAATTCATTCCATTTCGTCGCAAATCTTTTGAGAGGGAGGCAAGAGGTAATGGGGCTTCACAAGACGTCGTACTGCTGGGAAGATCGCTGAATCGAACCTATAAGACAAAAGAGTGCAAAGTGGTAGAAGAAACGGAAGAGTGGGTGGGGATAGACTAGAAGAAAGAAATTTACAGAAAAAGAACTAGAATTGAACTGTGAACAGTAGGGAACAAATATATTCGTAGTTAAATAATAATTTAAAGTCTTAGGATTATCGAGAACATCATTTTTTAATAATGTGTTGAGCCTTGTGTCATTTGATGCAAACTAACTGGTAGGGAGCAGGGTAGGTACTGCCACTTCTCAAAAAAGTGGGGTAAAATAGTACCTGCTTTTATCAACGGCACCAGAGGGCGAAATGAGTCAGTGTCTTCAAGACGACGTAGCATCGCGCCGAACAAGCAAACCACTCGATCGGAGCAGCCCGGGAAACTTGAAATAAAAAAATGGTGGCATCAACGGCGTCATTCAGACATTGATGAAGTACTCGTGCGTGAGCAGTATTTAAAGTTGAAGGGCTTATTTTATGTTCAATTCAAACCGTTTGTAGTTAGTTACAAGAAATTTGAACCACGTATGAATTTACAACCCCACTGGCTAGTAGCTATAACTCATCTGAAAACTAAATGCTGGACTGAAGAAAACTTGATCAGCTAATTCTGAATCTAGCTTAAAATTAATTTAACCTCCTAGTCTAACATACCATTTTTTTATGGATGAATTAAGTATTCTTAGCGTGATCATTTTGTTTTTATGACGCTAACTAGTTTCCATCTCCATGGCAATGCTCAGGAACGTAAACCTGGGCAGTGATGGCTTGACATTCGGTTCAATGGAGACGGCACCCTCTGGTGGCAATAATTGAAAGCAGGTAATACTATCATCTAAATATATACCATTGGCAGAGTAAGACTGGCATTACCTATGTACTCTACCCTGGTAGGGGACAAAGAATGCCCAGAACAGATCCCATAGCTGATTAATTAGCCTGGTAGCATCATACTTCCACGATAGACAGGTTTGACAGGAACTTTGCAAAAGTCCCCTTTCCTGTTGTTGATCAGAACAGCTCATCGAGGTAGCTATAGGTTGGCTTAATTTGTACCAGAGCCCTTTGAAGCAGAATGAAGTAAAGGTCTGAAAAAATCAATGCTCGAACTGGGATATTCCGATCATGCCAGTGCCCAAACATTGTCCGAGATAGCCAAAATTATATTCCACTGAGTGAAAAGTCTTCCAAACGGCTTTGTTTAGTAAGTCTGCATAGACTTCTTCACGGTCCCATTTCTGTTACTGACCAATCAGTCTACTGGCTTTCTTCCAGGAGAAGGCTGAATGCTCTGTCTTATAGTTAACCACAATCAATTAGAAAAAGAATGACAGAAAAATTTCCGAAGAAGTAGGCAGTAGGTGCAAAGATAGGACTGGAATTTAAGGTAAAGAATAAATCGCAAAAAGTTACAGATCGTAGAAGATGAACGATAAACTGTATTGCTGAAGACATCAATTGATCAAAGTAAATTTCAACTTACCCATAGAAAACTGTTTAATCATAAAACCTTATTAACGAAAGTAAAGTAGTATAACGCGTGAACCGTTATGAGTAATAGAATCGTAGAAAATTGAAGAAAGATTAAAAGGAAGAGAGAGATCATAGAAAGTCTCAGACATTAAGAGAATACGTCACAGAGGAGTGCAGCACAATATGAATACAGTTTACATAAATAAAACACCATTTATGACAACAAATTAATGAACGAAGTCTTGAATGGTTTTGGTTGAAAGGAGGCTTGGCTATTTCAAGAAAGAATACATTACGACGGACAAGATGCCTCACCTGCGCTGGGTTCCGCTTATAGGAGTAAGATGGCGCTGGACTGGTAGTAAAGAAGACTGGATCTGTAAGGAGCTCTGGCGTGAGCAAGAGATGTACAACTGTCACTGCCAACATCTGGCTTCTTAGTCAACAAACAATAAATGTTAAGTATGGATAAATCTGTTTTACCAGGCTGATGTCGTGGAAGCACTGGATGGGGCGACTGACCGAACGGGTCGAGTCGGGCGCCAACTTCTATGTCATTTTTGTGCCGCTCGATGTCTTGCTCCTCCTTCTGGAAGATCTTCTTCACTTCCAGTAGACCATCTGCATTTACAATATACAAATCTATTTTAATGAGCATTTCTTTACTTTGATGGAGCACCCAGCAATTTCAAGGGATGTACAGAACACCATATATTATTATTCATTTCAAATACAAAATACTTGGAGGTTTATACTTCTTGACACAGGTTTTCCCGCAGGCAAAGGAGGGGAAAAGTTGCACAATTACCGTCTCCCCGGTTACCGAAGGTCCCTAATTTGGAGGCAAAGATGTCCGTGAAGTTCCGAGTTCAGGAACAAAAACTAGCTTAGGGTTCCGAATTGGTGACAAAGCTGCCCCTAAGGTTCCGAGTCAAACAGAAGTTACCCCGTGGTCCAGAATTTGAGGGCAAGGTTGCCCCTAAGGTTCTGAATTAATGAACAGAAACTATCTTAGGTCCCGAATTTTTTTTGTTTGGGGGAGGGAGGAATTGCCCTTAAGTTTCCGAATTAAGGAATAGTAAATTCCTTAAGGTTCCGAATTTAAAGGGCCTGTTGTTGTTTTGAATTGTGGAGCTACACCTATAATAACTTTCTTTGTTTTGGACAAAAGTGAGTAAATGCTTTCAACATTTTTCACTTTTCGATTGTAAATCTAATGAAATAAAGCTGACGTATTACCCCCGCCCCCTCCTTCCACCACCACACACACCCTTCCACAAGTAGCTCGCTACTGGCTTTCACACAGGTCTTATTTTAAATCGCGATAAATTAGAAAAGAAATTTACCAGTGTTACAAGCCATAATCACTAAGTTATGAGAAGTGCTTATAAACTAACTTACCGAGGTCAGTTTTATACGCCTGCGTTGTATTAGGAGATTTTCGATACCTCAGCCCATTTTCGATTGCTTTTCCTACGTTTTGTGTGTGACTGAAACGAATGGAAGGGTCTCCTGCTACCTGGCTTTGCACACGTCCTGAAGGACTCCGGCAAGGTGCACCATGACCAGGGGCACCAAACCGAAAAAAATCTCCCTGTAATGTAGAAAAAGAGTAAAACATGTTAGGACATACCGCCCCTTACAAATTGGCGTAAATTGGTGGTCCACAGATAAGCGTACAGACATATGTATCACAGTTTTGTATTTAGATACGTGTGAATCTATCTACACAGGTATGTACCAATTCACGTAAATCTATCTATGTAGATACGTGTGTACGTGTAGATACCTGCTTATCTATGCAAGTACCTGTTTAGACAGGCATATGTGTAGCTACGTGAAAATCTAGGTATGTTTTACATAGTGAGATAAACTAACAGTTTAAATAATGGGTAATTAACAACAACAAAAAACTCAAATGAAGTTAAGAACTACAATCTGATAGGAAATGAAGGATTAATTGAATGGAATTTCACACTTCCAGTCGTATTAAACCTTCATCTCCTAAAGAGCCTGATAAAAACAACCATTTTCACTACCGGAGTTTACGACTGATGAATCAGATCTTACTCTGGGACAATCCTATAGAGAAGTGCTGGGAGTAAAAAATACACTAACAGAAAAATAAAACAATGTTTGGGACTCTTGCCAAATTTTGGACCTCAATCCTGCTACAAAATATTCTCTTTTAGTTTTCCTCCTTACTTAGTCCTGAAGATGCATTTTAAGATGTGTTGACATTTAAAAATAAAAATTTAGTCGTGTTTATCGATGCTAATGGTATTATTTTGTCGATTCGGTACAGATTAGCATTTTAATTATAATCATATTTCGATTACCTTTTCATCACTTTCTTCCGTTATCGACAATTTGGGTGTGACAAACTTCTGTTTCTTGGTTATATTCTGAAAGGAAAACCAAACACATAAATCAACAAGAAGCTCAACTGAATATGCATACAACTTGACATTTGATTGCTTGAGGAGGTTGCTGTTTAGCTCAACCTATCCCATTTAATTGTTTAATGGAAGTCATTTTTATTCTTCTTGATAATTTTTGTTTTCAGAAACTTGCTAGTGGGTTGTCCACCAAGTTATTGTTCTCAACGGCTCCATGTAGTGCAGTGCGTTATTATGTTTACGAATATTCGACAAAATCCCTCTGGACAAATTCCCTGCGCCCGTAGGACATAAATCCTTCTTTTTCTTGGCTCTAACATAACAATAATGTGACTTGGTTTAAAATGACGTTGATTAGAGTGCACATGTGTGTAAGGAGTAGCAATTATTCATCTACATTATTAATCCACCAGCGAGCGAGGACTTATCAGCTCATCGAAGACAGCAATGGTTGCATGATTGCGCGTTGCAATCTGGGTAATTGAAACTACCGACGGGTGCATAACTGGTGTATGGGTGCACGTTGGGGTAGACAGGTTACTGTCCTTAGATGGGTTACCAGCTAGTAATTATTGTTGTTGTATAATGAAAAAAAAATCTTAACCAACCACCGTTAACCACATTGCACCTTGCTGAATGGATGCTACGTGCTCGTCAGACTCTGCCTTGTAGCAACGAAATCTCCTAACACTTTTTTCAACGTGAGGGAATTTTGCCCTGGCCTGGGGAGATTATCTGTTGGTTTATATGGCAGATTTTGTTTTCATTGGTGTTGGTGTAGTGTCAGTCAATATCTAGGGATTCCTGTGGGACTAGAAAACAGGTGACAGATCTAATTTCTGCACTGATTTTTGCTACTTAAATGGCGAAAACTTCTAAGATATATTCGACCTTAAACTGCAAAAACCTATAGGATACCTTCAGCCTTCCTTAAATGGCGACTTATTGGATGTTTCACTGTAGTATTGTTGTAGGGCTTTTCAAGAACGGAATTTTGAACGCCTAGTCTATGTATTTAGAATCGAATGACAATTGCCTACATAAGAACCATGCTCGAATCGGCTCCATTGGTAACAGTTTTTATGACTTGCACACCCTCTGCCAGGATATTCTGATGACATACTGTCGAAGCATACGACTAGTGTGGTATTCACACTAACCTGTAGTAATGAATAAAACCTAGCCAATGCCGATTAATGGTGCCACTGTTTGTCCTAACTCCGCAAGTATGGATCCTTTATTTACCTTAAGCACTAAAACATTTCGCTCTCATGTAACCACGGTGACATTTAAGCTATAGCATGCACGGCAAGGATGAATTGAGCATTGTTAAACTCTTCACTCTCGAACTATGATGGTCACTCGAACTCGCACTGAACATCTTTATTGATAACTTATCTTGCGTTTAAAGTCATGATTTGCTATCCCAGTCTAACTTCAGGTAATGAATGGGGATTGTAACTCAAGCTTTGAAACTAACTAAAAAGCTTTTCAGATCGCTCCGGACAACGTAGTGATTCAAATAATGACTTGGAATGTAAGAGACGTTATCACTGAAGATGTTCCAGTGCAAGTTCCAGTGATCATCGTAGCGCGTAAGTGAAAATTATAATAATAATGCTTAATTCAGGACGGAGTTATTCTACGAAAGCGGTTTTAGTTTCGCCCCTATCATTATATATACTTTGTAAATGTGTGGCGCACGCCACAGCCTACCAGTCCCTATGGACGTAGTAACCTCAGACAATACTTAGTATTCCAGCATGACAGTTTGTGAGCGCAGGTGTCGAACACGTTTTCTTCCGAACTGCGCGTGTTCTGCGAATTTTGAAAAGGCTGTTTGAAACACTTGTATTATAAGCAGACTGTTCATGTGTTAAGTTTCTTAACTGATGTTAGGGCGTGTTTTTTTTTTTTTGTCTGTTTTGCTTTTGTAAATACATACAATACAGTAGTAATAAGCAACAATTATCTGGCTAATTGTTGTAGGTGGCTCCAGCCAACTACATTATGGTCTGAATAGAACCAAGGTGGACACCATATCGAAATTTCATATCAACTTTTCGAAATTTAGCATCAGCTAACTAAATTTCACATCAACTACTGGACCGTAGTGGAAACCTTATTGAAGTTTCACATAATAGCTAAAACTTAACGTGAAATTTCGATAAGGTGTCCACTTTTGCTCTATGTTGCCGTGACTGTGTTGGCAGAAGCCAATGACAACAATTTTGATTTAAGCCAATGAAATCACAAATCTTGGTTGATAAATACTACCATGACAAAGACATGATCATGCTCACCAACCACCATATCATGCTTTATCCTAGTGAGATTTGATAGCGTAAACCAAGACGTATGCTTTTTTGCAATTACTTACCGTTGGCGCACCCGCCCCCGGTCGCCCCCAAGGATAGTATTCTTTCAGCATTTGCATATTCTGAAAAAAAAGAAGTAAAGAGGAAAATAATTCAGCATAAGGTATTTTTAAATAACGCAAATGCGATAAAAAATATTTAGTCAAATTCTGTGGAGAATTGTCTTTCTGGCGAATCTTTAAAGGAGAGATCCTGAGAGGGTAGTTAGAGCGCTGGCTACGGTCCTACGTGTTCTCATGCTACTACCAATTCCCTGCGCCAAAATATAATGTTTGCTCATATTTAGTCCTCATTGAGGTCCCGGTATGTACATTTTCCACCAATTAAATGCCTTAAATTTTCGTCAACCTCTTTCAATAAGTCTCAAATAAATGAAGTTTAACGTTCATTTAATAATTCACGGATAGTTCTCAGGTACTATTACCTTAAAGTTCTTAGAAGATTGTGTCTCCTCGATTATAACCCTGCATCAGTTCACTATGGGTTCACATGGGTCATTCCGTCTTGATAGAGTTAAAAATAGTTTCCACCGCCTAGACCTTCAAACTAATTAAAATTCTCTTCTTAATTATCTTTAGAGAATAACAGTTACCAATCCACTAGCTTGCTACTAATCTCTTTTCATCACATCTTACTAATTTAATTCCCTAAGAATCGATGGCCATTTAATTAGGCCTTAATCCAGAAAAACTAACGATTTTCTTTGTATTTTCTCATAGTCCATGCGAAATAGCTTTTGCATTTGAATGTAGTGAATATAGCAAAACTGTCTCACATGAGAACAAAAACAGGAAAACGAACGTGTTTGTAATTTGAACTAATGTTGCAAAACCGAGTTACACAGGAAATGAGCGTGAGCATGTTTCTTTAATATTTTTCTACCAGTTTTATGAAGATTTTGTCGATGGATAAACTGCATTACATCAGAGCCTGGCTAGTTTTTATGCTTTTTCCCAAAGGCGAAAATTCTGGTCGTCTGCCCTTCGAAAAGCACGATATCTTCCATAAAATAGTTCAAATGACTTAGATTAGTATTTTCCAAAAACTACCATTCCAGTCCAGCACAACTAGCAACTGTTGGGGGGCAGTTTGGTACCTACCTCTTAAACACCAATTGACACAGAACCTTCCAAAAGTGTCTGCTGAGTTTAAGTGACGTCACCTTTTCACGCGACTGATGTAGCTTTGGAGCCATCAAATTCAACAGCCAGCAGCGATGCTAGATCTGTTAATGGGTGCGTACGAATTTTAAATCAAAATGGCTTTACAGTAATCATTTCTTTACAGTAAATTCAATTTATGACGATCTAGCAAGTGTAAAGAAAATTAAGAAAGGTAAAGTGTAATTTTAAGGTGGGAAAAATTGTTTAAAAGTGGTGTAAGCGAAATAGTTGAAGCCTTGTTAACTGTGTTGTAGATTTCACATTTTTTCGTGCAGCATGTGCATGTTGAGACAATCACGAATTCTGCAGGACTAGATTGGTTGTTTAGAAAAGTACTGAATGTAACTGGGTTTGTAGTCTTTAGTAAAACGTGAGCGATGTTTTATACATTTCGTCCCAAAATGGTGCTTTCTAATTCCAACACGATTCCGGGGGTTCTACCTCTTGTAATTGTTTTGAAACACCGTAATCCGCATATACCTCCGTGCTTTTCAACTCAAGTTCAGCCTGAGGTCGTCTGAGTACAATATCAGGTGGCATCAATTTAGTACAGTAGTTTTCCATTCTAAAATGAAACATGAATAAAAACAAGAAAATTCCCATGTAATACGTACTTTGTGTCAATGACTTTATTTGTGGTTATACTAGGGCCACTAAGAGAATGACTTGATGTTATCATCGATTGTTTTAAGTCGTGACCTCGCTTGCTTGTTTTAGGTGCATGCAAGCTGCACTCTAGGCCATTCATTACCCGTTACTAAGGATGCTTCCATGGTTTAGCAGCGCTACGTCCACGATCGGATGGAGGTCGTCCGTGCATTAGCAATGAATTCAATTTGAATGATCGTTTTGAGACGTTGTTGTGGCTACGTCAACACATAAAATAATTTTAGCAGTAAAGAAAGATAATTTGTGGTTCCTCTCATAACATAGTGAAGTGAGAAAATTTTTGTTCCACTAGAAGTACTTTTAAAAACGGTATAAAAACAAGGTTCGTTACTGATCATATAAACGTCGCTCGCGCTTAAAGCATCATTCATCCTCCCCTATGGTTGCCAGGCAACAACAAGTAACGCAGGCAAGCCATCCAAATTCAGCTGCCCAGAATCCAAACAAACAAAATAATAGTGAAATATTAAATTAAATCCCTTTAATTTTTTTTATTAAATAAAGGTAAAGTATAAGACGAGCTCCACGTGTCTAAAATAAGCATACTACCTAACACGAAAAACTGTTGGACTGCGTACGGCAACTGTTAAATCGGCGGTAACCGTCTCGTGATTTCGACAGTGTTCTATTACTTTCGATAACAAAAGCCTGGCGAGTCGAAAATAGTTTACAATAAGTTTACACGTGTGTAAATCCTAGATAAACGGGGAAAACAAATACATTGACAGTGTTAGTTGTCAAACTCTCTCGTTGACCTCTCGTTTGTTTACATAAGTAGAACAAAGTGGAGCTCCAAATCAACATCTGTTTTGTCCACTCCCGGTCATTTCGTCAGATTTCTTATATCCAGACGTTAACTTTGTAGTGTTGCACGTATCTTCTTTCAATGATTTGTTCTGTTGACAAACATTTTAAATCGTAGCACGAAACAAAGAATCGGTGCATCGTTATCCCGCGTTTTCTTTATCACCGCCCCTTACTTTAATTGCTGTATAGCGCCGATTACTACCATAAAAATAAGGAAAACTAGATTGCGCTCCCCCCCCCCCCACCCACCACCACCAGTCCTTTTGCCAATTTATCAATTTAGTTTGTAATACAGTACATTGTAATCAGCAGCTGGGAAATAACACAAATAAGAGCACAATGGATTTTTATTTTTATTTACCAAGACTTCTAAAAGACGGCTATGCTTTTTCCAGCAAACCCCAAGCATTCCTTTGCTCTGCCGACACTTTCTTAACAATAGGGAGTTGTTTATTCGTACGCATGTCTACAATAATACGTCTTATTCACGAGTCGAAAAAATTGAGCTGCGAAATGGGTGATAGACGCGGCCTTTTTTTTTTCCCCGGCGTCTCTACATCACTTGCCCGGAAAAGCTATAGGCTTACGCGCCTTGCATGAGACGTGTAGCAATTTAGCAAAACGTAACAACACTCCAGTAGCAGCCACTGCACACTTTCTGGACTGCGTGTTAGTTCTATACTCTCCAAATTCACTCACCCAGGATTCGAAATACTAGACGACGTTGTAAACATCTCCAGAGCTTGACTGTGTTAAGTTTTGCCGCGCTTCGCTAAGGAAGTCGAATTGGACGCCAAGTCTGGGCTCGATTGAACTCGCTGTTGGCAAGGTGCACCTATCCTACTGGCAAAAACGCGCGATATTCGACGAACACCGAGTCATTCTTTCAGTGGCCGGACTCTAATCCCCTGTAAGCTAACTGTTTAGAAAAATGCACTAATTCACATAGACATTCTCCAAAAATGGCGACATTTCAATTTCAATTCATTTTGTCCCAAAATGGTGTTTTCTGGTTCCAATACGATTGTGTGTGTGGCTTCTATCCCCTGTAATTGTTTCAAACACACGAATTCGTATATATCTCCATAGGATCAAGTTAAACATAACGTCCGCAGATTTCAATTTCAGGCGACATTAATTTAGTTTAGTGCTACTCTTCTCCCATTCTAAAATGAAATGGGGTTAAAAACAAGTCAATTCTTATAATACATTGGCTTTATTTGTGACATTGGCTGTATTTGTGATTGATCCCCTACAAGTTAATTGTTTCGAAAAACACGAATCCGCATAGACAGCCATGCTACTCAGCATATGGCGACAAGTCAATTTCCAGCATGATTCTGGCATGAATAGTCCACTTGGAGAACTACGTTGACTAAGCCTAATAAAGACGGAATTGTATTTTAAATCGACATTGGTTTTATTACAATGAATACTTTTATAATTACATTTCATTAACCATCCTTTTTTTTTTTAATTCTTTAAATTGTATGTGTACAAGTGAGAGCTCTTTAAATCTACTTTTGATGATGACTATCGCCAAGATCCATTTCACGAAAGAAACTACGCCACTATTGACAAGCACCGTCATATGGCGATTGTTCGAAATTTATTTCGACAATAGACTTGCAATGGAATGGTGTATACCCATTTGCCGAATCCCGTTTTGCCAGATTTTAATCAATGTTTTAATTTTTGAAGAAAGGGGAACTTGCCGTTTTGCCAAATTCCATTTTTCCAGATCATTTTTTTTTCAAATTGTCTGGCTCGCTCGTGCTACTGCGCTTGCTGCGACTTAAACATGTAACATAGGAAACGGCAACTAATCACAAATTCTTTCAAGTAGGAATGCTTCTTTAACTTTGCTACTAATATTAAACTTTTTTAAGAATGTTTAAATACGGCGAAATGGGAATTATCTTTTTGCAAAATCCTGTTTGCAGGGCATAATTTTCGGCGAAACAGGAAACATCTTCGTCAAAGTGTGATTCGGCAAAACAGGATTCGGCGAAATGCGTAACCATCTGGATACACGACAGTATCCTTGTCTTCAACGTGAGATGTGATAGTTTCTCCTAGTTTTCACACCGTCAGATTTAATTCAAATATGAAGCAGTATTGTTCGATTTTGTGGACATATCAGCGATGTGTAAAGTTATCTACCGATAACAAATTCGCAAATGCAAGGCGTTTCACAGCCCTGGGTTTGCCTGTCCCATTAATAAAAAAAAATTTCTGCTTCTAATATGTCGTAATGTTAAAAAATGAGCCGATGTATCTCCACAAGCACAGTTTGCTTAAGACGGGTTTAACACTTGAAGAAATAAAATAAACAACAAGATTGTGGATGTGTTGTACAATTGGTTGTTTTTAACCTCTTGTCTACCAGGACAATTTTTGAAAGTCCCATATGTTCATAAGTCACTTGCGAGATTCAATATCATCTTGGCTCACTGTCTAAGGCTTGACCACGCTTGTGCTTTGTTTGCTTTGATTTGATTCCCAGGAACAGCGCACTATGCTACGGCATCGGGTTTGAACTTTCACAGTTTATTCATTTCCAGAACGGTTGTTTTGCAGGCAAGGGGTGAAGCACGTCCTTCACTGATGTGAATTGTGGGTTGCTCGTCATTTGGCCAGTAGATATAAAAATTCACTTGACATTGTCCATTACCTCCTGGCAGTGAAGAAAGTTTTAGCAGCTGTAATGCCACTCAATGATTAAATATTGTTTGCCTTAATTTAACTCTTCCTATCAGGTTAAGAGGCTAGTATTGCACACTTGGTTCGTTAGTACTTGCAATTCTGCACTCGGTGCCACAGGCCGCTTGTTTCTAGCTAGTACGTTTTCCGAGATATGATAATACCAGCATCAGGGTTGTTAATCAGTCGCCATTTTGGCAAATAGCGTTGAAAATCAAGTTACCATCTGCTGAATTTTCCACAGTATTTGGCGAGGGGCGACCGACATAGGTGAAGGTTGGAAGGTTAAATGACAGCCAATCAGACATGCACTTCCCATGTATCTCATAGGCCTACCAAATAGTGAAATATAACAAATATACTAAAACTATTTTTTTTTGGTGTGAAATGCAAAAAAAATGTAAGGCAACGGGAAAAAAAATAGTGGGTTCTCTGGCATTTTTGAAAAGTCGCAAAAAAATCACTTGGTGACCAGGTTTACGTTTAATTTTGTTTGAAACTTGGCAGGGTTGGCAACGATTTAAATCAATATGATTTAATCAGTGATTAAATCATCAATAAAAAATCATTGATTTAATTATTTTACAAATTAAAATGAAATTGATGCAGAACAAAGTTGAAATTGGAATACTACCTCAAAGAGAAACTAAAACTAAACACTAATAAAACGAAGTTGAAGCAAGGGAACAATTGAAGGAGTTAAAAATTCAAGCAGACCATCAGTGATTTAAATCATTTAAAAAATGAAATTGATGCACAACTATAGGGTGTAACAGAAAATAATGTACGTCACAAATGAAGGGGCATGTTCTACATAACAAACTGATGAAAAAATTCCATTTGAACATATATCCGAAAATGCGTCCTTTTCGAGACATTTTTCCTTTCAGAGATACATGTGATGTGCACATCCAAGATCCAGGACGAAAGCGGTCTAGGCTAATGCCTGCCATGTGAATGTTTGGGCGACCCTTCCAGTATCAAGCAGTTGAAACTTAGTTTCAGTCGGGTCATAACTATTGATAGGGGCAGAGAACGGTCCGTCCCACCTGTTCAGTATAGCTCTGGGGAACCTCAACACCACAATAAAACCAAAATTTTATTATTTGAGCCTTTGCTGCTTTCGCCCTGGATTTTGGATGTGCATATGTATCTTTGAAAGGAAAAATTTCTCGAAAAGGACGCATTTCCGGATATATGTTCATATGGAATTTTTTCATCAGTTTGTTATGTAGAACATGCCCCTTCATTATTTTGTGACCTACATTTCTGTTACACCCTGTATAAGTGGGAATTGGATAAAGACCAACATTTATGTGACCTACATTTCTGGTACACCCTTTATAAGTGGGAATTGGATAAAGACTAATTATTCTTAAAAGGTTGAAATGTTGAGTATGAAACCTACTAATTTCCCCTAATTACAATGCATTGAGCATGAAACAATAGCTTACTAAGTTGTCATATACGCTAGTTACTTAATTCTGAGTATAAAACAATCGCCTACTAACTTGTTCTCAATTGAATATATATTGAGACGTTCAGTAAGAAACAATGATCTCTAAGTTGCTATAATTACTGTAGAAGATGTTTTGAGTACAAAACAATATCCTACTAGTACTAAGTTCCCATGATATTACTGTTGAAGTTCTTTACGAAACAATAGCTTACTTAGCGCTCATAATTACTCGTTTCATTTTGATGAGCTCCCATCTGCTGTGGAACATTAATTAAGATCTCATGATTACTGTTGAAGCTTCTTGAATATGCAACTGTACCTACTACTGCTAAAATAATTTGTTTTAACTTAATAGTGGCAATTGTATTTTTTTATTCAAACTGTCCTGCCACGCTATATTGCAGGTTGGCTCCCTGTTTACTATTATTATTATTATTATTGGGAACCCTAAATAATGGTAACCCTAAGAACTAAAGATTATACAAGTTTTTCTTTTGTTTTTCTCTGTGTTTAAAATGCATGATTATTTTTTGTGTTATTTATTGACGGTTGTATGTATTTGCTGCTCACACAAACTTCTTGTAAGTTTCGAGCATTGTTTCGCAAATAAATTATTATTATTATTATTATTATTATTATTATTATTATTATTATATACATCTTTTTAAATTATAAATAGCTCTAGTCCTACTTCCCACTTCAGTTTTTAACTTTCACTACACCAGTTTCATGCATTTCATTGTTTTATTATTTTTTTATTATCTTTATGAATATTGACAATTGGTATTGGCCAAGCTTTAAACTACGATGCATTATTTTATTATTTTTAAAGAAACATTGACATCGTTACCCGGCTTTTCCCTGCACTTGTCCCTCACGTTTGGCGATGCCATCGGGGACCATTGTGTCCCTGGTAGGTCTAACCTTGGTGGTAAGGCATTCGTGACCCAACCCCATACCATCTATCCTTCCTCTGCAGCCGAGCCATCGTCCTTGTTTGCAACTTTTAACTGTTTAATTTTTATAGTGTATAATTTTTTAGTTTTAACATCGGACGGCAGTCAGTGACCACCCAGTCCTTGTCACTCCGGTTGCGCTTGCAACGAACCAACATTATTATTATTATTATTATTATAACTGTCAAGTGTTTTGGTTTATGCGGTGTCCCACGACTTTTAAATAAAGTTAGCTCGAGTTTTTAAAGAAAATTGATTTAATCAAAAAATCATTGAATTAAATAAAAAAAAAACGATTTTTTTTTAAATTTTGTTTTGCAAAAAATTATGATTTTTTCCAACCCTGAAACTTGGTGACCCAGTGTCTATTGTTTGCTTTCTGTTCAGATTGTGGCGGTGAATTTATTAATCATTTCAAACTGTAGCTAAACATCATGCTTCTAGATAGCTAATGTGCAAGAAATTAAACATTTGTAGAAGTTTCTCAAAGGTAATGTTTGCAGGTCAGTTTATGTATTTAACTTGGCTGTATAAAGGCACCATAAGCAGGACAACAACCGACTAACGTACTTTTAAAGTTATTTCACTCCTTTGTTTTTTAGTTTAGTCATATTGTTTTGGGGAACATCCCCCTCGTAACCGTCTTAATTTAGGAGTTATAACATTATAAATTTAAAGCAGACTAACACTAAACGCTACAAAATCGTGTAAAGTGTGCATTAATGCGTTGTGGTTTCTCTTCAGTTTTCATGTAGTTGTTGTGAAATATGGTAAATGTTAGAGGCACATCCATTAACATTAATTGTAAATGTTGCCCGAATTAAAAAAAATTTAAGCAAAGATACTTTTTAAAGATGTGAATCTACAGGTCATAGAGGCGCTTTCTTTCTAAATTTTCCTTACTGTTTATCAGGTTGAATTTGCTGGGATATATTTGAGGAGGATTAAAATCTGATGTACCAAAATTCGTGCAATTTTTTAATATAACTTATTTTCCTCTACGATCTCTCTATGTTTGTTGGGTTGTTACGGTTTCTCAATGTTCTAGTAGCTCTTGGGAAAGTATGTGCTGTTTGCTGGGAGTGTTTACTTATCTAATTATTATACATGTTACGTCAGAAGTAATTTTGCGACTTATGTAAAAGTTATAATAATAATAACAACAAGCGGCTGGAGCGACTACGTAGTCGCATCCGGTCTTCTGTACAGTTCTGCCACTACCAATGGTGAGGCGCACACCTCTATCGCGCATTGCAACAGCTATCTCTTATATAATCTAAAAGCAGTAACCATCAGAACTGCCAGTTAAAAATGTGTTTTGGCCTAATTCTTACCTGGAGCTTTAATTTAGTAAGTAGCAGCTAACGGAGATTTGATTTGTATAGTACTCCTATTCATCTTTGCAACACAGCGCGCCGTCAGGTACACAGTTACGGTGTTGAACGTAACGCGCAACGTAGCCTATATAGATCAGTGGTAGTAGGGAAGTGACTGGAGCCATGCTGTTGATGAAGCCAAGATCCACTCGTAGCAACTTGACGTTGGCGTGGTAACGTGATTTTCGGCCTAATTTTCCTTTTTTAGGTCTATTTTTTTAAATACAGTTTTAATTTCGTAAGTAGCAGATAGGCCTAATGGAGAATCTGGTTCAATGGTAAGCCCATTCATTCATGCAACAATGCGACGAGACTATTTTAAACGAAGCTAAAATGCTTTTGTTTTTGCGGCTAAGTGTTATCCTTAGGATATCAATTCGACGATCAAATGTTGATATTTAATTTAATTAGGTCGAAGAAGTCTATTAGCTATAAGGAAGTAACGATGTTTTAATTTGCCATGTTATTTAACTAACTTTTGACACTGAAACGAACGTTGTAAACAGTGGTCGTCAATTGCTGGTATCGTTGCGAAGTGGAGAAAAGCGGCGGACGAACAAAGTCGTTGCAATAGTCTTCTCAGCCGGTACGGCTGTAGAGAAAACTAATAATAAAATGGATAATTTACCACCATTTGTGGATGGTGATCGTAAGGGAGGTGAGCCACTAACATCGGTACCGTAAAACGAAAATTACGTCATCCAATAGACATTTGAACTTTATGCTTTTTTGAGACCAGACACAATCCCATACCTTATTAGTTAGTTATATTTTCCCTCTAAATAGCATTGAAGAAGTTATTAAAGTTCATTTGACGTATTATGATAACGGTGTGACTAATTAAATGGAATAAACGATACAAAACTAGCCTTTTAGATATTTTATTTATCACTGTTAGGTACTACATCGCCAAGTGAATTATGAACAAGCATTTACCAAGATTAAAAAGACACACTTTTGATTAGCTTATCGTTACTATAGAAAAAAAAAACAGCCAGGGAAGTGCGACACTATGGTCTAACTATTATATATTACGACTTTGGCTGTCATTTTAGCCTTGCTTATGCAAAATTATTTACAGCTTTCTTAATCCCATGTATTTAGATTATAATGTCAGAAGAAAAAAAATGCTTCAACGAAAAGAGGATTAGGTTTTCTTTACACTATCAGTGAAGATTTACCAATGATTTTGCCTATATACCTACTCTTTAAGCAACTAAATTTAAGATTTCTGTAAATTTGACGAGCTAGAAAATGACACATGCATGTTGATGTAGTTTCACATCGTAGTTCTCGAAATCACCACTCACCAGTGCTAAATATGTACCAAAGTTATCGAACGCATCGAGTATACCTGCCATATTGCATGATCATAGGCAAGAGTCCACTCCTGATGTATTCAGCATACCCGGCCAAACTTTGCTCTTTTAGCAGAGATGTACGCAAGTAGCAGAATTTTTTGCGCATTGGGTAAGTTGAGCAGAGGAAAGCATTTGGGTTACTGTGTGAAGCCAATGGACCAAAGGCAACTTTTAAACACTAGGTAAAAGCAATTGGAGGTAGGAAGTCAACGTGAGAAACCTTAGTTTGTTATTTATGACCGAGGATACACGGAGGTTCTTTGCATCACTTTAACTTAAGACGATGTAGTTTAGATCGATGTAGAACTTGAAGCACTTTAAGAAGGTCCATGGATTCACCTAAAACCCCTTTCAAGTAGCTTTATCTGAAACCACCACTTTACATCAACTTAAGGCGTGAAGTGCTTTAAAAACTACCGCGCATCCACCTACGATCGTTTTCTTGTGTCGCCTTACCTCCGGCGTAGCTCTGAGAGTTGAAATAAACGTGCGGATACGTAGCAAAGCTAGGGCGGCAGAAGTGACTGGTTCTCGCCCTAGCTCGTTACATTTTCACACTCTAATTTCAACCAATCAGCGCTAATCAGGTGCAAGAAATCAAAGTTAGGTGGACACGTGGTATAATTCTGAAGGCACATCAATTCCTTACATCTTCGTAACATGATGGTTTGAAATGAAGCGACTTGAAAGTGGTTTTAGGTGCTTAAAGTGCTTTAGCATTATATCTTTGTAAGTTACATCAACACTAGCTGAAACCCGTTCTATGCACGCGTGGTGTTAGATTCACGGTTTGTAACAATGGGTAGGTACGGTAGCTCACGTATATGTCCATGTTCGATTAAATCAAGTTTCATAAAATTTGAGCAGACACTATGTAATAAACGCTCAGCCATCATGTGTCTCAAATCCTCCACTTGTATTATATTGTTTATGCTGGTGGAAGTAAATGAGGCTCAATGCAGTCCCGAAGCTGCCCTTTCGAGAAGTGTGCTGTCCTGAGAACTTCCCCCCAATGCTTTGTTTCTGACAATTGGTTTTTAACAATTTGTGATAGATTTTCCTGAATTCTTGGCCCAATTTATACCCGAATTTCGATCTGAAAAAAAAGTTGTACTTGGTCAGCATAAAAACTTCAAAATCCAAATCGGAGCCCCAAAATATTATGCTTTTGAAGAAATTGTCAACTCTTGCTTTTACGATGAGCATCATGACTACACCAAAAGAAAGTTAAGTTTTTCAGTTTTTTGGGGAAAATAGGACCACTTTTTTCTGAGCCCTAGGATTGGATTTTTGAACTTTTCTTTTAAATAACTAAGATTATCACCATACTTTTTTCGTTTTCATTGTTATAAAACTCGACAATAAATCGGATACAGTATTGTTGTAAGTGTCACGTATTGGTACACTTTTACAGTTTCTATGCTATCGTGTCAGCGTTCATATTGTTATAAGTGTCAGAATAAGTTACTTATTGCTACACTTATAACAATGAACAATAACGCCAACCGAAATGTTTTATCATGTAGGCAGAGAGAAGGTCAACAGGACTTTCGCTGCCAAGTTTTGACAAAATAATTTCAAAGAGAAGAACAAAAAAAATTTGATAATTTGAACTCAACATATCACACTTGCTATACAAAACTTTTCACGTAAATATTTAGTTAATGCACAAAATAGTACTACAATGTAAATATTCTATTGACCATTATTCATTTTCGTTTTGTAATTTTACTCATTTTATTTATTGTGTTATACTTATAAGCCTATTTATATTTTTAAGCATTCACTTTTTTAATTCAAATGTATTTGTAACGTATTCGATATATAATGACTTTGAATTATAAGTCCTGGTGCTAGCATACGCCATTCCACGTAGGACATTACACTTGTCCGCGTAATAAACATTAATTATTAATATTATTATCGTTTACTAAGAAGCAAGTAAGTTAGCATATTATGCGAACTCCATCTCCCCCCCCCCCCCCCCCCTCCGCCCGTATCAATTCCAAGACATATACGACATACGGGTTTGTTTTGTTTCAGCTTACTTCAGAAACAGAATTAACATTATCCAATTAATATTTTTTAATCTTGATTTAATTATTATTTTTTTTAAATTTAAACGTTATGTACTATATTTGTTTTGTCGTCGTTTTTTCTGTTTATACATGTTATAGGAGTCACATAAATTTTTGCTGGCCGGAACAATGCATTTATTCCGTAATTTTGGACAAAACACGTAGGATCGGCAGCATTCCGTAACTGAAAACAAAGCTATCCAGCAAATATACGACTGCCGCTTGTGATTGCGAGCGCCATCTGAAAACTATTTTGGCGGATATGAAGTTTTTTACACGCGTACAATGAAAGATTCTCAACTTTTACCTAAAGGACGCTGATCGAAAAACCATGCCGGAACCTTGCCGGAACCAAGATTAACTAATCTTGCCTGAACTGACCGTGAACCCTTGACTGTTAACTGCTGTTACAGTGTTAACGTAATGCCTAAATTCAACCAACACAACAACCGCATGAGCCTGAACGAATTTCTAACGTATTAATATTAACTACTTTCACGGTAATGTGCAGACTGTATGAGTTTGGTTGAGTGTGATTTATTGTTTTCGATGTCGACAGTTGATGGCGCGATCTGTCTATGGTCATGAGAGCCTTGCCGGAACTGACCTCGACTGTTAACTGAATACCTAAATTCAACCAACACAACAACCGTATGAGGCTGAACGAATTTTTAACGTATTAACTACTTTCACGGTAACGTGATTATTTTATTACTGGTTTCTGGGATATGTGAGTGAACCGGAAGACGGACCGGAAGTTGCACTGATTGCACGGAAGTTGCAGTCACGTACCTAACCGATTTAACAACCTTACATATATTTTAACTGCTGTTAAAGTGTTAACCTAATACCTAAATTTAACCAATACACCAACCTTTAACGTAGCATCTACTTTCACGGTCTGACTATTTTTATTACTGCTTTTCTGGAATTTCTGTCAGTGAACCGGAAGTTGCACCGATGTACGGAAGTTGGTTAACCAGAAGCCGATTTAGCGATCTTATGTATATGATGATGAGTAATGGGACGTAAAGAATCTTCATGTACCCTTCGTCTATGGTGGCATTAGTGTTGAATACCAAGAGAAAAAAAAATGGTTTACTTGATTCTGTTTGCAACTTTTACTCTATTTCTCACTTAGGGTCGCCTATCGAGGGCATATTCATTTTCCAAAAAATTTTGCAAAGGCGTATCGGGCAATTGTCGGACATGATGAGAGGGGGTTGGGGCATAAAGGGTTCTTAAACGGGCTTCGACTAGTGTTCTATGCACCTCTATTTTTTCTAACCGCCGTTGTTCCTTGATAAGAAGCTGCTGAGCCCGCCATGCAGCCTGATCTGCTTCTGCGTCCCGTTGTAACTCTGCTTTACGCTGACGGTAAGCCGAACTGGAATATAAAAAAATAATAAATATTAAAATATAATATAAAAAAAAATCAATTCGCATCTAATCAATCACACAGTATAATAATTCGGGGTATTTTTGTCTCGTATTTCCAAATGCACCTGAAGGTGTGTCTAAGACTTGAGATTGACACCATTTATTTAGCCCTAAGCACAACCAGACTCGCCTTTGAATCCTGTTTTTCAGTGTTTCATAAACTGTGGTTATAAATACTGGAGGCTTCCTTTTACCTAACATGTCTTCATCACAAAACAGGTATGCGTAAGAGAAGGTTTTGAGTTAACAGGTTGACGAAAAACGACCAAATCTTTAGCTTCTTTTTAACAGTGAGAGTCCTGATAACTTGCCTTAAATAGCAAAAAATGGTGATTAACACTTGTTTATTTTTACGATTACGAAAATAAAGTTCAGGAGAGAAATTACGCACAATTTCAGAAAGAAAGAATACTATTACCAGTAAAAGACGAAAATGTAGAAAGAGGTTTTCAAGTTCGTAGTAGTGCCTGGTGAAGTAGTGCCTGATTTCAAGTTTGTAGAAGTGCAAGATGAAGTAGTGCCTGATAAAGACAGACGTTCACCAGTCTGTCGAAAATTCGCAAGGAATACTGGTAATAATATTCTTTCTTTCTGAAATTGTGCTCAATTTCTCTCTTGAACTCTGTTTTCGTAATCATAAGATGAATCTTCCGAATAAAAACCGCTACGGTATTTTCAATTGTTTATTTTTAACCATTTTTAACTCTTAAATACAAAAAGAATAACTATAATCCATTGCATACAGCAGTTTATACAATAAAACGAAAGAATTTGAGTTTCACCAGTTTTAGTACCGTTTCTTGGCACTAGATGCCATTGTTAGAAAACTGCCTTACCCAACTGCAGCTTAAATAACTCGTTAATATTTCAGATGTTACATTTTTACCTTTTTTTCTATATAAAATATTTGTTTTTTTTAGGGAAAAAATAGAAAATATTCGCATGCAGGCTAAATCAGTTAACACACTTTGCTAACAACGGCATCTAGTGGCAAGAAATTGTACTAAAATTGGTAAATTTCATATTCTTTCTTTTTATTGTATAAAATGCTGTATGCGACGGGTTTTAATTTGTCTTTTTCTGTTTAAGAAAGTTTAAAGACCTATTAACACTGGCGATAGCCAGTGTTAGTAAGGGTCGACCTAGGACCTCTGTGTTAAACTCTCAACTTTGAGAGCTTATAACTCCGTCAAAAGTAAACATATTTAAAACAAATTTGGAATCCAGCCTTGACTAGTAAAGGCCTGGCTGCAGTCCGAAAATTGTGAAATTAGGTCCAGCCAAACCAGAGATGCAGACAGAGGCCAAATAGACAACTTCTTGTTCAGCTTCTTGTTGTTGTTGTTGTTGTTCTGGGGATACTTTCGTCTGTCCTCTCTACAGGTCAAACCATTTGTCCTATAAAGCTGGTTCTTAGCTCATTTTACAGGTATTGCTCTGTAGATGTGCCCTTTTCATAAGGCCTTTTCTAATTGGTCAAGTGGTTCAGGGGTTACGGAGCTCTAAACCACCAGATTGATTGTTTTACATTGTTTTAAACATTGTTATTATGCAACAATACCAATTATCAAAATCCAGCTGCGAGACATAGACTGAAGATTAAAGGATTTGTTTCTATTGTTACCATTGGCGATAGCCAGATTAGTAAGGGTCAGCCTAGGGTCTCTTGTGTTAAACTATCAGCTTTGACCGTCAACTGCACTGTTTTACAGTTTAGCTGCAATTCTAAAAGTAACACGAATTAATAAACAAAAACGGAACGTTAAATGTTTAGAGTAAGGATCTAAAAGTCAAAACCTAGAAGGAACACGGACAAGCTTTGACAGTTAGGGTCTAGGTGTAAAATTTTG